>NW_022045902.1:314064-354272 GCF_001654015.2 Drosophila navojoa
CAGAATTTCGGCAGTTCACGCTAGCTAACAAACACTTCAGCTAATATACCATATTTCACTAATTTGCGATGGGCAAAGGCTTCAAAACGACTTTGCCTTTGTATAATTGCAAGCCCTCAGTCAAATGGCAAACCCTTCAGCAGCTCTTCAAAATTTGTTTGACTACGTGAAAAAGTTAATTACGAACGAAGAAAACAAAACAAAACAACAACAAAATATATGTATATACACGAAAAATATAATAAATATTAGCTACGATTGCTGCGCGGGCTAACGAATTTTGATAAGGGTCATCAAAACTGCAGCTAATTAATTATATTTCTAAAAACAAAATAAGAAAAACAAAAATTTAAACTACATGGCCAAATAAATATTTGTGCATAGAAAATTAAAGGCAACTAGTTCGCTTAATGTGATGAATATTTAATTAGATTTTTTTGTACGTTATTCAATTACTAAATATTTAAAATATAAATATTGCATGGTATTTATGCCAAAACATACGTTAATTGTATTTGCTGGATTGCATCAAAACAAACAAAAAGAATCTTAAACAATTCAAATTTATTAAAGTTTATGCAGCTCGAAATCCATTTTTTGCAATTCAAATTATTATTTATTTTATTTAAAGTAATATGCAAATGAAACGCAATAATGCAAAACAGTTTAGAATTTCGTTCATAAATTTAAAGCAAAGCATGTGTGAATATCCTGAAGAGCTCAGTCATACCTTTCTCTCTCTCTCACTCTAACTCTCGACAAAGCTCTGTCAACAGACAATATCCATAAATTATTTGTTATATTTCATATATTTCATTCATTTAACGCATCTTTCTTTACTATAAATTTTATTTTATTTGCCTATTTTATTTATTAGATTAAATGTTATTTATTTAGATTTAAATTGCTATTTATTATTTAGTATTTATTTTCGGTTTGACGTCATTTTATACCATATTATTAAATGTCATATTGTTTTTAGAATATTTTCTACATTTTTTATTTTATATATTTAATTTTAAAAATAATTTTTTTTTTTTTTTTTTTTTTTTGCTACTACAATTTTTTATGTATAATTTTTTATTCATTTATTTATTTTTGATTTATTTACTTATTATTATTTGTTTGTAAAACTATTAATTAATTTTATATTTTCTTTATTAAACTCTTTATTGATTATTTGTATTTTATTTTATTATTTATATTTATTTACTTATTATTATTTTTGTTTGTAAAACTATTAATTAATTTTATATTTTCTTTACTAAACTTTTTATTGATTATTTTATTTTATTTTTTTTATTTTTAATTTATTTTTTTATTTTTAATATTTAGTTTGATTATTATTTTTATTGATTTATTTTATTTTATTATCTTTTTAAAATTTAGTTTTTTAATTATTTAATATTTGATGATTTTCTTAAATATTTAAAATAAATTAATTTTTATATTCTTTAGCCTTATCCCTCTAATTCTCTCTCTCTCTCTCTTTCTTTCTCTCTCACTCTCTCACTCTCCCTCTATCGCTCTCTCTCGCTGCTAGCTGAAGCTAGGCTCTGTGCAAAGCTAAGCCATAAGCAAGTTAAGCTCTAAGCTAATGTATTTCGCGCTGAAGTCCTTTGTCCGATTATACGCATATTTAAGTGCTATTGAGCCATTAAGCTCGCGTTTCGGTCGAGCTACTTGCATTTGGCTGCTGGCACAAGGTGCAGCTTTAAAGCAATCCATTGATTATCAGTTTCCGAATGGCGGCATTGCCAGCTACGCCGCAGCAGCGAAAGACTTGAGTGCCTGCCCGCTCACTCTCAGCATCTCTCCCTCTCTCCGCCTTTCACTGTTCGTTGTCTGTCTCCGTCGGCGTCATCCATCTTTTGTGTGCCAAATGGCACTCGGCAAAAGTTGCTGCAACCACTTCCGGCCATGCAATGGACTATTGGCCAACCCTTCACCAACTCAATTGCATCTTTTGTCTGCTCTTCCTCATTCGCTGCACATGTGTGCGTGTGTGTGTGTGTGCGTGTATGTGTTGCTTTAATTGAATTGCTGTAAAAACGCGGCACAAATTATTGACTTCAAGTGGCAGCCAGCCAGCATATTTTCCTCTTCCTGCCTTCATTTCGTCTCTTTTTTATTTTATTTTCATTTCTTTTGCGTCTTTTCTTCTTTGTGTTTTTTGTTGTTGGCTGCCACAAAATTTTTCCATAATTTGAGTGGCCTGTAGCTTCAAGGAGTTTGGCGAGCCAAAAAGCTCCCCAAAGTTTTCCATCAAAAACGTTTAGAATGTTTTTTCCTGTTGCCTGTTGGCGCTCACACACACGCACACACACACTCACACATGCACACACACACGTATATCATGTGTTTTTTTTATGTAGTCCCCCACATGCGGCTGTCCCCTGTGTGTCTGTTCGTTCTGCCATTGCCCGCCACGCATTTTGCTATTGTTCAACTTTGCTCCCCACTCCGCTCCCTCTCTTGACTCCTCTCCTCTCCGCTCTCGCCTCGTCTACTCTCTGGCTCATGCCCTAACCTACTTTTGACTTGCTCAATGTTGGCTTCTTTTCAGTGTTTCACCGTTTTGTTGTTGCTGGCGCACTCTTGTTCTTCTGCTGCTGCTTCTTCTTCTTCTGCTTTTCTACTACTGCTGCTGCTGCTGCTGCTGCTGCTACAGCTTTATATTCTCCCATTTTTGTTGTTGCTTCTGTTTCTTTTTTTTTTTTTTGACATAAATTTGAAACTTTTCAGTTTTATTGTTGCGGACTCGTTGGCAGTAATGGATTTCAAATAGAGTTACTCATGGGTAAAATGTTTCATACTTTGGGGTATTAGCAAATCTGCAAGTTGACGACGACTTTTCATATTAATATGTGACTCTACTAAGCGAGGCAACTGTACATTTGTTGCTGTTGCTGCTGTTGTTGTTCGGCTGCTGAGTTTCGATTCCGTTTCGTTTCAGTCTCTCGCTCTGCTTCGTTTTGTTTTGCATTTGGCCGTTGCACACTTTGGAGCGCACTAAAAGCCTTAAGTTATTTGTAGCCGCTTGCTGGTCTGCTAATGCACATTTTATTGAAATAAATTCCGTTCCCACTTGAAGATGTTGGCTGCTCGCACGGGCTGCGGTTTCTTTGGCTGCTGCTGTTGCTGCTGCTGCTGTTTTGTGGCTGCTTTTAGCTGATTTTATGGCCTTAAGAGGCGTCCACTGCGGCGCTAGCGTTGATTTGCTGCGGTCTATACAGCCCAGGGGCCAGTTTATGGCCCCGACTTGGCATTCTCCCCAGCAGCCTTAAAGACGATGCAGCGCCAACAGCGAACACTGCGAACTGAGAACTGCGAACTGCGAACAGCTAACAGCAGCCCAATTCCAAACACACTTAAAAATGCAAATGATATTTACGTTCTCAGCTTGAGCTTCTTCTTGGTCTGCCTCTCCTTCTTCTTCTTCTTCGGCTGCTGCTGCTGCTGCTTAAGTGCAAAGTTAAACGACGCCCCAAAGTATGCAATGCTCGGCGTGCTTGGCCTGCATTTTTAATTACGCACTGTAAATCGGTGCAGATAACAGCTGCTTGTTCTTTAGCTTCAGCTTTATCTTTAGCTACTCCTTTGTTTTTTTTTTAGCTTCTGTTCTTCTGTTTTCCTTTGCTGTGCAACACTCTCAAAAACCGATTCTCATAAAGGAAAGAAATGCCGTTCTATACCCAAACTCAGCCAAAAGAGTTGAAGATAAGGAGAAGAATCTACAATCCTTATACATATAAATGAGTTAGATTATTCAAATGCTCTTAAGATTGGTGATTTGCTGGCGAAAGTGTTAAATGAAGCAGATTATTAGAAACGGAATCGGAGTCAGAGACAAGTTTACAATTTGCATAAATGGAATCAGTTTTAAGATAAATATTAATGAATCCGATTACAATTCAGCTGGGAGGCGGCCTGAATGGACCTGCTAACGGTTTCTAATTGCATTAAAATTCAAGCCATTTCACCGGTTCCACCAGTTTCTGGCTGCAAAATCATATTTTAGAGCCAGATACTTAGATAACGCGTATATGGGCCACACTTCCGGCAGCCAAAGCGCGACGTTGGCGCATTTTAATGGCTTTTGTCTTGCCTGGCGGGCATCTAGCCCCGGCCTACGCCTGCACACCTGTCGCCCACTGTGAATGGGGCGTGGCGGCATGGGTGCTGTGCTGCATTTCAGTGTCATGCCGGCATTTAATTTCACTCACTGCGAAAATGTTTTATGTCTTGGGTAAACACTTGCCTCGCCGCGTTCGCGCTCAAGTGAATTTTATGCGCCGCACGACATTTTTGCAGCTGCTGCTGCTGCTGCTGCTTTGCATTCCGCCTTTTTTTCTTCTGTTTGCTGTTTTAGTTTTTGCTGCCAACTTTGGCGAAAGTGAAAGCGAACAAAAAAGAGCGAAGGAAAGCCAGAAGAAATGCAACACGAAATACAGCAGCAACAACAACAACAACAACAACAGCAAACAGCACACAGGTGCAAATTTTATGTGCACATTTCACACCTGCAGCATCACGTGGCACACAACCACACACACACACACACACACGCATCACTGGAGTGTAGCGTGTAAAAATTTGCTACTTTAAATGTTGGCCAAGGGACGAAGCAGGGGCTGGGGCAGGGGCAGGGGCAGGCACCAAAGTGCTACAAAATCACAACACAAAAGAATTCAATCAGCAGTGCTTAGCAGGTAGCCTGGCTCACACACACACACACACACACACACACATGCATATAAGAGCCATTGCAGTTGCGGTTAACAGGCCAAGCGTAATATAAACTTGAGCTCAAAAGCGAGCAGCATGAAAGGGGCGCAGAGTGGGCGAGGCAGCTGCAACTGGTGCAGAAGTGTGCTTTATGTGTAAACCTGTCCATGTGTGCGTGTGTGCGTATGTGTGTGGGTGTTGTGATGTGTGCGTTTGGTCCATGCGTGGCATTTATTTTTTGCATTTTAACTTGGCAACGAATTCCCTTGTTGATGGCGACGTCGTCGCCGGCAAAAGCGCACAACCGGAAAGGCTCACACATCCACACATGCTCACACACACACACACGCATACACACACTAGTGCACTCACACAGGTGAGTGTGTTGCTTAAGCTGTTCGCAAAAGGGCAGCTTTTAAACTTGCAAACAAGGTGGCAACGTGGAAAAGCCGCCAACGCCAACGCCAACGTCAGCGCCAGCGCCAGTTGGATTTGTGTTTGCTCGCTGCTCATTGGGTTTTCCACTTTTCCATTTTGGCCATTTCGGGGTTTTCTTCTATTTTTTGTTCGTTTCTCGTATTTCGTTTTTTTATTGCAATTCAACAAAATGGGTATAAATAAGAAAGCCACTTATAGAGCAACCTGAAGTGACTTTTAAACAAATACCCAACACTGGCAATGCCTTTTCGAAATGCACTCGAAATGCAATGAGCAAAAATACAAATAATAATAGTCGAGAGTGTGGGTATTACGAGTGTGAAACATGTTCAGATAACCTTCAAATTGTGTGTGGCTTAAAGCGTTGAACAACACTGGAAGTGTGCGTATTAAGTAAAGTGAGGGAATGCTTACAGAGAAAACATCTATTTGTATTACTCTCAATGACTCAATGAATCAAGCTAAGTATACGATTGATCTTAGTTAAAAGCGTTTATTAACACTGGCTGATAGCTTTAAGCACTTTGCCCCCAAAGAATCTGAGATTAATTAATCTAAACTAATCAACTAAACTAATCATAAAGAGATATAAAGAATTAGAGAGCATCTACCAATAATCTACAAATTATGTTTAGCTTATAGCATTTACCAACACTGTCAATCACTTAAACTCTCTTACTTGCAAAAAAAGAAGTCATTAAGCAATTGTTAAGTTGATAAATTTAACGCTGACCGATTGCGGATAATTAAATTTATTGATGTTCAACACTGAGCCCGACCGACTCGACTGAGCTCGCATTATAAATTGTATTCAGCTGTCAATTTGAATTAAGGTTTTGATTATTTACAGCCTTAAACGCATGTGTAAACACACATTAAATAATTTCCATATACATAAAACAATATTTAATTAGGCTGATGCCGTTGCTGCTGCTGCCGCTGCTGCTGCCGCTGCTGCTGATGCCGATACCGCTTGCTCGTATCCGCTTTTATCTGTAAACCACTTGGCCGTGGTATTTACTTTGCCTTAATGAAGCGCGTTTCATTTCTGAAACTGATAAACAAATATGAGAGCGTTAACAGCTGCGCAACTTTTCCAACCAATTATGCCAATTTTCTGTGACAATCTCCTGGGCCAAGATTGAAACAATTTCAATGAAATTCACATGGAAATGTTGCTCTTGTTGTTGTAGTTGTTGCTGTTGCTGTTTTGGCACAGCCTTCAGGTCATTTGCAGCTAAGCTGAAAATTATATTGTTGTTGCTTTTGCTGTTGTTGCTGGCGCTGTTGTGTTAAGAAATTTTTCCATTTTTTATGCTTTACGCTGGCAGCTACCTACTAATTTTCTGATACAAACGAAATGTATGTAATTTCCCTGGAGCGAAATTGACATAAGCAAAACGTAAAAACCGCCAACAGACATAAATGACAATCAACTCGATGCGGCACCGCTTCAAGTACTGAGAGATAGAGCAGCAGTGTGAGTGAGGTGGGGAGTAGAGAGAGAGAGAGAGAGAGAGAGTGTAGGGTCTCAGCTGCCTGGTGTAAAGGGCAAGCTGGCTGCCAGGGCTGGCAAGATGGCTTCAATCATTACTCATCATCCATCAACGTTGCGAATTTTCTCTCTGTTCTCCTGTTTTTTTTTTTTTGGCACGCAAATATATGCAAGCAAAAAAAAAAAAAAGAAAAATAAGAAAATTGTGCAAAAAAAAGTTGAAAAAGAAATAAAAATAAATGAAAATGAAAATGGCAGCCGTTGGCAATTTTACAGCCTTTCTGGCCAAATTGCTGGGGCCAGCCAGAGGGCCAGAGGGCGAGAGGGCCAGCGGGCCAGCGGGCGACTGGGCCGAGCACTGCTGGGTGGGCGCGGCCAGGCGACTAATTCGTGCGATGCGTTGCAAACGGAGTATAAATTATCATCATGGAAAACAAGTGCAAAATGTCATTTATCATATTTTTCGGTACAACGACAGCAGCAGCAATCACAGCAGACACACACGCACACACACACACGCACACAGACACATTTATTTACACATATGTGAGCATTTGTAACCTGTGCCACATTTTTGCCTAATTCGCAAATACATTTTCACAAGCGAGGCAGCCGACGAAAAAAAAAACTTTTCTTAGCAATTACGCGATTTGTTTTCTTCTTTTCATTTTTTGTGGCACAGTTTTTTCTGGGGTCGCGCCCCAGATATGTAAGCCCAGCATGTATGATAGTTATCTGGCACACATTAAGCTAATGAAAGCATAAATTTAAAACTAATATCAAATATGAAACATATATTTCTTGGCCATTTTCAGCCACGAAATGCGACAAGCCGAAGAAAGTCAATAAAATAAAATGGAAATAAAATAAACATAAAGTTGGAAATTTATTTCATTTGAAATGTAGCCAAGGCGAGCAAATAAATGTCGACTTTAAAATGATACAAATTTCCAAATTAATTTTATATAAATTAAATATAAATATAAATATTTTCACTCTTCTTCTTTAATATTTGAGAGCATATTAGTTCGATTTGATATATTAGCAAACAGTGTATTTGGCAGCTGAGCAGCCTCCCATTTCTCAGCTTACTTCCTTATCATTTTCTGCTTATTTTTGGTTTGTTTTTGTTTTATTCAGTTTTTTGCTGGGTTCATGCGATGACAAATTTACAAATGTTTTTGGCCGTTTTCTAGGTCACACTTAATTTTTATTTTATTTTCAGCAAATATTTCTTGCTATTGGTTTGCCTTTTTTGTTTAGCTGCTGCTGCTTGTGCTGTTGCTGCCCCGTGGCACAAAAGGCCAACTGTGTGTGTGTGTGTGTGTGTGTGTGTGTGTGGGTCTTGGCTCGCTGCCTGTCAACTTCATTAACATTTTTATGATGCGCCTTGGCGACCGCACTGCGAGATCTGGGCTAGGAAATCCTTCGCTCTGCTTAGGTCTAGGCAGCTATTCAGTTTTTTTCATGCCAAATGTTATGCTTGTTGTTGTTGTTGTTGCTGTTGTTGTCGCTGTTGCTATTTGTTGTTGTCACACGCAGCCTTGACGCTGCCTCTATATATTTGCTGTTCTCGTTTTTTCTTTTTTTTTTCATTTTGTTGCTCACGCTATTATAAAGATTTTTTTATCTAACTGCTTTTTGTTTTTTATTTGTAGCAAGGTCCAGGCTCCAGCAAAGTGGGGGAGTTGTCCAGTGGGAGGGGGCGTGGCAGGATGGACTGGCGTAGGCTAGGAGGGGGCATAACAATGTCAACGCCGTGCCATGTCCTTTGCTTTGTGCCTTGGCACCTGAGCCATGACCAAAACAAAGCCATTACAGTTATTTGTGCGCTATGCTGCGCTCTCTTGTAATTTACACAATAAATATATACAAAAGGCGACCCTCAGACCTCAAGTGGAACGCGCATTGAATGGCAAAAACAGGGCATAGAGCAGCCAGCTCGGGTGCGCTCTCTCCGTGTGGCATGGGCTGCAATATTAAGCTGCCTCCTGCCGCATGCCGCATGCCGCATGCCTCCTGCCGCCTGGTGCCTGGTGCCTGGCTGCCACGTAAATCTGCAGCTAAATCTTGTGTCATCCAGCCGGCTGGAAAGCGTCAGTGATCCATGACTCTCCAGGCAGCTCCTACACATGACACTATTATTTGCGCAGCCTATGCAGCCAGGCAGGCCACAATGCCGGCCTCAGCCTCGCCGCCTGCCAAAAGGACTCGTCGAGCCTGTCAAGTTGACTTCACTCGGAGCGCGTGTGTTTTTCTTTGCATTGTCATTTTGGTTTATTTTCTTATGGCTCGCTTTTAGTTCGTGCGCTTCCTTTCAGTATTTGATATTCTTCTTTCTAGTTTCTTTTCCTTTTTGTCTCTTTGGCCTTTTATTGTTTGCCTCGTTTTTTTGTGTATGTGTGTGTGTGTGTGTTATCTTGCTAAGCGTTTTGGCTGCAATCACGACTTTTCCGCAGATTTCGAGTGCAATTTTCATACCCTTTTAACGTGAATGTTGTTTTAGTGGGGTAGTTTGACTATAGTATACAGTCTATACTATTGTATAGGTATATGTAAGGACGATTTCTTTATAAGTTAAGGGCAAATTTTGTTCCCATTAATATTATGTTGACTAGCTTAACTTTTAAATCTTTCCCAGGTATTTCAGTAATGAGTATCTCTAGTCGGTCACCTTCACTTCTGTGTCACTTTTGTTGCTCAGTTTTTGCTCAACTGTTTGCCCAAAGACAGCGTCAAACGCGGACCATGACAGCGCTTGAACGGCAAGGCAAACCAGGGCTAGGCAAAGGCTGCGAGGGCGTGGCAAGGGTATACGCTTATAAGAATGCCAATGACTTTGGTAATGTTGATGCTGCTGCAGATTGTTCGCAAGTGTCAATTGTTTTTGGAGGAGGCAGCAGCCAACTTCATCGGGGGAACTGCAACTTTGTGCCGAGCTCAAGAGTGCTTAAAATGAAAAATAATGCGGCTTATGGCTGTTCAAGGATTGCATCGCATCCTCGCATTGTGGCAGAGAGTACATACGCGCTATGTGCCATACAGAGGATTCGGAAGCCTCAGAAATTGAATTGAACTTGTTAGCCAAAAAGCAATTAGGCAACATTTGGCTTTTAACCAGCTAATTAGCTTTTCATGTACTAGCATCATGGGTTCTATTTCCACTTTGCTTTTTGGCCTTTTGGCTCCGCCTGAACTGGTACAAATTTCACTCAATATTTCACTTTGTGCAGCAATCAATGCGACCCCTAAAAAACCAAACAGCCGCAGTCCGTGCTGCATGTGTGAGCGCGCTCCTAAGCCAGGCTCCGGCCATGTCCCTGTCCGTCCTTGGCTTGGCTTGGCTTGGCTTTGCATGCCGTACATGCCACTGAACAGTTCAAAATAAAAAATGCTTTAAAAAAAAAAATAGAAAATTTCCAATAGTTTTTTGCTGGCTGCTGCTGCTGGCATTGCCGCTGGGCAAAGCATTTTTTAGCGCCAAACCCCAAACATCAAAAAGCGAATACGCCAACACACACACACACACACACGCACACTCACAATCAAACTCACACACCCTCTATATATATATGTATGCATGTAAAGGAAACCACGTTCACATCCTGGCCATCACATGCTGGCCAGCATATTGGCCAGCCCGACAGACGGCTTCAAGCACCAGGCAGCAGGCACCAGGCAGCAGGCATTTGGGTGAAGGTTGCCTCGTGAATGCCAGTGATAAATTTGTGCATACCGCGCATAGATTTCCACGCATCGGTAGATAAGCAGCGACGTAGACGTAGACGCAGACATCGGGTGACCGCATCCAGCTCGACCGCAACTATGAACGCTCTGTGGGCGTGCCCTTTGTGTAGTTGCGGTCGCGGCGCAAGCTCAGTTAAATAGAGGAGAAGCAGAACGGATTAAGGCCAGGAGCCTGCACTCTGATTAACTTTATGAGCTACGTGCGGCATTTTAATAGTAAACGGGGCCGAGTTTGTGCTTATCACGCATACGGCCGATTGCGCTAGGTCCCCAATCCTCTCCCTCTCTCTCTCTCCCTCTTTTTCCCGTTCCCTCTCGCTTTCTGTGCTCAACAAAGTGCAGCCTCGTCTCAAGTGTAACATTTTGTGGGGGCTGTGTGCAGTTAAAATTTATGCAGCTGCCAGGATGCAAGAGTCCTGGACGCTAGCTGGCATTTTATTTTATTTTATTTGCATTAATCACGTCGCTGGCGACGCTATTGAAAAATATATTTGCCTGCTGGGAAATTTCGCGAGCTCTCTCATCGCCACGCGGCATCGCACACATACACATTCACTCACTCTCTACGTCTCTCTCTCTCTCTGTGTGTGTGTGTGTGCAAGGACACGCCGCACAGCAGGACGCAGCAGGAGCAGCCGTCTTGGCAAGTGCATACGTTTCGCTTTGGCTGTTAATGTGAAAACGATGGCTCAGGTTTTTGGCTGCCAGCTACGAAAAGAAGCTGGCGAAAGAAAGAAAGAGAGCGAACAAAAAAAAAAAGGGAGAAATAAAAATAATATCGCAAAGAAATGCACTGAAAAAATTGCATAAAGCGCAGAGAAATATAATAAAATACGACCAGCCACATGCATATACATATATATGGATGCATATAGAAGTGAGTGCATGAATAAGTACATATACATATACATATATATGGATGTCAGCATATACATATATCTTTAGATGTACTTTTGCATTGTACAAGCGTTTCTCAGCGCCAGCTGCAAATATTGTAGCAACATTTTTATTGAGGTTTTGTCTGTTTGCTCAACAAAAGCAAAGGACGTCCAACGGGGGAGCTATTACTCTTCATCTCCTCGCCGCTTATTTTATTTTATTTCAGCAGTTCAGTACTTTCTTTCCTTTTCTTTTTTTTTTTTTTTTGGTTTCTACGACTTCGTCGCCTTGCATAATTTCAATGTAAAATTGCAGCAATGAAACTTGCACTGGAATGCATTGAGGCGCAGACACACAAAAGCCAACGCGGCGTATGCGCAATTATTTAAAAATGACGTCCAACATGCTGACGATGTGAGCTTAATCGACGCAAGGAATACGCTGCAAATAAAGGGGCTAAATCAAATCAGAGTTAAGGACTATAGCTAAAATCCACTCTCAGCAATACAAATTATAAGTTGGAATTGCTGAAAATACCTGAAATCCTGATACTACTAATGAGCTGTCCATTCTCGAGTTGTTGATTTAATTGCAGCGCTGAGCTCTAGAGCTCTCAGTGGCATCAGCTGCAGCTCCGCTAAAGCTGTACATTCAATTACTTGAACGGCTGACTGCTTTATTTTCGGTCGCTCGTTGTGGTCAATAAATCGCGCTTAAAGCTTTAATGCGCTTTCGAAGCTCCTCGCTTAAATATTTAGCCCTCACAAACTGTTGCAGTCAGCTGATAAGCTTGGCTTGATGATAGCCCTTGCAATTGGGGCCATAAAGAGAATTGTTTGCCATGTGCAAATCTTTTGTGTTGGCATTAAATCTTTGCGTATGCGCTCGCACTATCTATCTCTCTCGCTCTCTCTCTCTCTCTCTCTCCCTCTCTCTATCTCCGTATGCTTCTGTCTCTTACGGTTTTCCATTTACAGCAGTTGCACAGGCAAACGTTGGCTTTTAATTCGTTTCATATTGCAGCGTTTTGTTTAAATGAAGCGCTTTGTTCGACTCGTGTTGTTGTTGCTGTTGTTGCTGCTGTTTTTGTTGTTGTTGTTATTGTTCTTGTTATTGTTATTGTTGATAGCCTGGCGCTGGCTGTTGCATTTATGAAAATTCAATTGGTTTCGTTGTCGTCAACAAAACAAAACAATGTGAAACAAAGCAAAACAATGCAACGCACAGCAAACACTAAAATGATACGAAAACGAAACAAAATTTCGGCCTCGTGCTCGCATTCGCATTCGCACTCGCATTCGCTTTCACGTTCGCGCTCTGTGCGTCTGCATATTTGGTTAAAATCGCTGCGTTTCACTGTTTGCCATTTCAATTATGTGCAACGCGGCGTATGAACAATGTTGTAATGAAATGGGCACACAGGCAGTACCCAAAAGCAAAAGCAACTGCAATAACAAGAAGCAGAGCGGCACACGCATAAATATTGCGAGAAATGGTCATTGGAATTGCCACTGTTGTTGTTGTTGTTGCTGTTGTTGGCAAAGTTGTTGGAGTTGGCTCAGTTTTTCAGTTTCACGAATTGGATTCTGTTTCGGTTATTTAAAGGGGCAGTTTTCCGTTTAGCGGAACGAGGATGCGAACAGCAAACGCGTGTGGAGGTAGACGGGGTGGACGGAGTAGGCGTGGCCCGGCCAGTTGGCTGCAGCTGTTTCTGCATAGTGTTAAAACTTCATGCATATTTATGGAGTCATTCATATTAAAAGCGCTGAACATAAAACGCATTTAAACGCTCGCAGCCGGCCAAAAGCTGTTAAAACGCACAAAAGTAATCGCTCGCACGCCAATTGCAGCTCGGCAATTTAATATTACGCCTGACCGTGGCCTGACCCGGCCAGGCCGTGGCCTATCAATCACTAAAAAAGCATTGTGTGGATCCACAGCAAAAACAAACTAATCAAAATTTATCTTCATTTATCAATTTAGTCTGGTATTTTGCTGATAACTTTTCGTTGCGGCATTCAAATCCCATCCGACAGTTGCTCACATGTCCGACTCTAACTGGCAACTAATTCATTTTATTTTTCACCGCCCCGCTGCCCCTGCTGCCCCCGTTGGCCCTAACTGGTCAGCTGCATAATAGGGCTTATTTTGTAAAAGTTGCCTTTGGCAATTTACAAAGTTTACTACAACTTGGGCGTAGTTCCAGTCGATCCCAGCTCCCATTCTCACTTGGTAGCAGTGGCAGGCCAGTGGCAACTTTTCAATCCGCATTCACCATTAGCAGCTACTTTTCAATGCGGTTAGCTAGCAAACAAAGCGTTGCACATTTGCGCAGATAAAGTTCTCACTCAATACCAGCAGAGCGACGAGGGGTGGGCTCCCCTTCCGAACCTGCAAATTGTTAAAAATATGTAAAAGTATTTCACTTTGCTATTCCTTTGGCTTTGCCTCCATGCGATGCCCTCTCTGTACAATTGTGTACTCTGCCTTGTTGTAAGCACATCCATTCGATCTCTGATCGATTTTGAGCCACAAACGAGATTATTTTCTACAAAATATTCGATTAGGAGAGGATGAGGGCTTGTCTGAGTATTTAAGAGACTTTCTGCATGCCATACAATGCCATGAGTGCATAAGCGTACTCAGATCCTATCATCGATGCTCAGAGCAGCTCAAAGTAATCTCATGATTGAGCTGCATTACTTTGTGTATAAAAGGCAGCCAGAGCAGCATGAGAAAAAGACCTGAAAAGCAATCGTATGCAGTGGGATCGTAGAGAGGGCAACACCCCGCTCTCAGAACTCCAACTGCAACGGCTGCTCTTTACAGTGTTAATCATTCATGAAGTATAATAATCTAAAGCTCAAGTTGCTTGGCATAATGAGAGAAGAGCGTAGTGCTGAGAATATTAGTGAACTCCATAGAGGTGAACACATCTTTGTGAAGATAATTTTTCTTTCACAATATTCATGCATATATATAATATATAAATCTACATTAACAAATTCTATGACATATTTAATTTAAAATTCCGGTTAGGGTATAGAAACTTTAGCTAGGCGAGGCCAAACGATTCTTGCTTATTTTTTATACCATTTTATTTCCGAAAAAGTTCAGGCGAAATGCACAACAAAAGTTGGCCATAGAAAACTGCACACATAGTAAAAGTTAATTGCGTATGTGCCTGAGTGTGCGAGTGTGTGTGTGTGTGTGTGAAAACTAAACTTTTTATTTAGGTAAGTTTCTGGGTAGAAAACATTAAACACGACCCCAAAGCGACGCCGTCTGACTCGTAATAATTAAACACACATTTTATGCTGCTAATGAAACATTAGATGTTTACATTTAATTTGCTATTTACTTAGCACCCCTTCATCAAGTCGCACTCCCCTCTCCATCTGTGTGTTTAAAATTAAAGAGAATCCGAGTGGCATGCTCAAAATAATGTTCATAAATCCATCATTAAAGTGCAGCTTAATGTGCGACCTCTTAAGTCATTTACCAAATGGCAATTGTTCGTCTATTTCTTGGCAATCAACTTTGCTGCATGGCCCCGGGCGAAATTTTGGCTTTGATTTGTTGATTTTTCACAAAGACTTTTATAACATGCATATATGTATGTATGTATTCCATATACATGCATGCACGTATGTACATTGTTTGTTCTAGTTGATGTAGGCCAAGCAAAAGCGGCTTATGTATGCAAAAGTCTGCAGATTACATAAAATGTTGCACTTGCCGTCACCCCCTCCCGCCCGCTGCGTTGTCTAAACTTATTTGTAATTTATTGGCTAGATAAAATAGAAATAAAGAAATTGCTAAAAATACATGGTAATAGAGTCAGGGCAAGGCTAAGCAGGGCAGGGCAGGGCAGGGAAAATTTGACTATGCGAATATCAGAAAATCATTGGAAAATTGGAAAATTGAAATACCTTCCCTATATGGGCAAAAGGGAAAAGTTCAAACGAACTCTATTGACATACGCACAATGGGGAGCTGTGACATTTATCATTTGCATCCATTGAAATGCTTATACAGAGATGCTGCTGCTGCTGCTGCTGCTTGTAATTTATGAAGCCATTGCCTTGAAAAACACACACCATACACACATATATGCATCTATATGCATATATATATATACGTATGTGATATATGTTGTTATATATAGATATACAGCTAGCACATAAGCCAGGTAATGGCAGTTCGTAGGAAGTTTTCGGTAACATTTATGGCGAATTGTATGCAACGATGCATGAATTTCATTCTGCATTGGGGGTGCCCGAAATGTAGAGCACTTCCTTCCACCGCCCACCGAAAAAGCAATGCACAAACATAAAAAAAAATAGAAAGAAAGTATTAAAAATTGCTCTTCAAAGTGCTGCCTACATGTGGGCAAATGTTTGCGGTTACAGTGGGTGAGTGGGATTTGGGCAGGGTTGGGATAGCCAGCCGTTGGGTCTGGGGTCGGGTTCGCTGACTGTGGATTACATTTATGTGGTTGCAATTGGCAAATACACAGATAGGCTCACACTCACGCACACACACACACACGCACACACACTCACGCACGCATACAAACGAAAAGTATTCACAAATTGTTACACATTGCCAGCTGCTGCGCTTGGAGGCATTCAATTTGTGCCCCTTTGGTAAAATATTGCATAAATATTAAATTTTTTTTTGTTGGCAGCGGGCTTTTTATTTTTATTTGGTTATTTCTGGTTTAATTAATATGGCAATTTGACAAGTTGGCAAATGCAAAGTGAAAAAAAAAAATGAGATGGACAAACTAATTGAAACTGTCAAAATCATGGGCCACTAATTAATGAAATTTAGCAAATGCAGAAGTAAGAGCACAGCATTAAAATCAATACAAATTAATTATTACCATAGCCGACATGCGAAAGAAAAGCATTCAAAACAATTATGGCGCATACGCCCCATGTGCTCGAAAAGCATTCCCAGCAGAATATCCCGATGCTTAATTACTTTTAGTTGCATGTTTTGTCATATTTCATAGCACAGAAACGATTAAAAAAGTTCATATATTTCTATATATATAGAAATAAATATATGCGTGTGTGTGTGTGTGTGTGTGTGTGTGTAATATATGTGTGTGCATTGTTGTGACTGCAGAGTTGGGCAAACAAATCCAGGCGTTACGAATAAATCTCTTGCAATAGCATTTTCGTTCTACATCTCTCTCTCTCTATCTCCCTCCCTCTCTCTCCATATATATGCATATTTTTCTATGACTTTTTGTACCTGTTCAGCATTTTTAAGCTGCAGCTCATAAATTTCGAGCGCTTTTCGAATAATGAAATTATAGTTTGGTTTATTCGCTTGCCTTTGTTCGTTTTTGGCTTTATTTGTTTTGATGCCGTTTGCTGCCTTTTGATAGCGACTGTATGACAAAAGTTCTAGCTAAAATTGTACTGCGCGACTTATCAAAAACTTGCACGTTCGTCATTTGCAAATATTATGAGATTTCGTGCGACCCAAACTCTAGAATTTGTTAGAGTGTTGAGCATGCATATGGGTAACATCATATTTTTTATTGCAAATGCGTGGCCCACACGCTGACACGCTCCGAGCTAACGCCTCCGCCAGCCACGCCCAGCAGCGAATCGCGTGCCCTCCCGTTGCGCCACTTGATCTGTGTGTCATTTTGCACAAGTTACACAGAAAAGAAAAAAAAAAAAAAGAAATGGAAAATGAAATGAAAAAAATATAAGAGAATCCGCTGTGATTTTTGGCCATTACCAGGCAGCCACGCTTATCTGTGGCAACAAAGCATGGAATACATGGAATTCTCATGGAACACACATGCTACATATGAAGCTATATCTATGCACATATCGCACGACAGAGATCTGCGACACACATTCATTTCTCAAACGCATTCCTCATGCTCTCACTCGCACTAGCTGCCGCCGGCGCCCGCCTAGCTCCCAGTCCGGGCTTTGGCTTTGGCTGAGGAGTCGTCGTCGTCGTTGTGGATTTTTTGTTGTTTTTTCTTTTTTTTTTCGGGATGCTGCGAAAGTTTCAACCACATACGCCATATTACGCAAAATGCAAAGCATGCTGGATTGACAAAATAAATAAATATGAAAATTTACGGCAAAAGTTTTTTGTATTTTGGCAGTTCACTTAAAACTGTTTTGAGTGGGGAGTTGTCCGGGGCAACAACGGCTTTGAACTTTTGCCTCTGCTTCTGTTTCGCAATTTATTGAAAAATCGATTTTTAAGCATTAAATGCGCCAAGGCAAAAAGTCAGCCTGCTTACAGTCCCACAAATCCTGCGGCTTTTCAGCAAATCAACACGGCTTGAAGCACCCGTTGCCTCAGGCAGCGCCTTCCTCAGCCTCCATACCATTCTTCAGCGCCAACAACGGCAGCTCACAACTCAGCGCGTGACTCTGTCGAACTTTGCTGCCCCAAAGAACCAGCGCACAAAAAAAAGTAGAGCCAGACTAAACCCCAAGAAAAATGTAAAAATTTATGCAAAGCGTTGCGAGTTACTTTAAGTAAAGCCAAAGCTGCCTCTGCCTCTGCCTCTGCTCCGCTGCTGCCTCTGCTGCTGCTAGTTTTCCTCAGCTAGCTAGAATGGCCCAAAAATTGAGACTCGTCGTAAGCTGAGGTTGCTACTTGTTAAGGGTTAAAGGTGAAACTTTGAGTTTGTCTTGGGTTACCAAAGTGCCAGAGCGTGATGCATAAGTATTGTAGAACGAGCCAGTGCGAATGAGATAAGTATTTTTTTTTTCGTTTTCGTTTCCCCTGCCGCCCATCAGTTTCCTACTTTACAAAATGGTCTGGGTTGGCTGGCGATTTGTCGTCTATTCGCAAAGACTGTCAGCGAATTCGGGGATTAGTTCGAAGGATGTTCTTTGCTCCTGCTAAGTAACTCAAAACTGTTGAAAGCACGATTAGTGCAGCTAGAAACTTTTTCGCACGAAGCGGGATGATGGATACGCTAGCCGCATGACATAACGGCATTCAGTTTGCATTTTAATTGAAATTTGTTGCCATTTGTTTTTGACTCGATTGTTTCGCTGTCTGACAGCTTTGTCATTATGACCGCATTTGAAAACAATGTCAATTATTTGGCATTCGGGGATTATGTCCACTTACTAAAAACTCGCCATTTAGCTAAAGTGCGGCAAGTGTTTGGCATTATTGACTAATTCATAATTTAGTCTAATTATTTGGCGCACATATAATTATTATTATTAAATTCACTCTCAAAATGCTGTTTGACAGCAGCAGCAATGGAGAAAAAATGTAAAATAAAATAATTGAATTTTACGATTTAAATATATTTATATATATATCAAAATAAAATCTGGCAGATTCTTGCAAGCGCTGATTTGCCACAATTATATTTATATGTATATGTATGTGCTATGTAACTGCAAGGCAGTTGTAAAAATAATTTACTGCGCATTAATGTGAAATGAAATTCAATTGGAATTCCAATTCAATTGATAGCCAGTATCTAATTAAATGTACTCAACCGCAAATACACACACATAGTGATGGCTGGCTATTATTTTTAGTTATTTGTATTAATTTGTATCAATTACAAAATTGAAACTGGGCTCAGCTGGCACAGAGAAAAACAGAATAAAATTGCTGGGAATATACATCGAATAAATTCCTAGTTTTACCTACGCTGAGCTGCGTGAGCTTTGCTGACGTGTTTGTGTTAACTTGGCGCGCATGCATAATTTAGTGTTAGTGCCACGCCCACATTTACACCCACATCCCTACCTAGCTCAGTTCGCTGTCGACTGTCGGCTGTCGCGCTAAACGCAAAGTTTACATTGAAAGCCGCTTAGGTTGTGCTGTCGAGGTGGTTGCTTTGTTAAAACTTTAAGTCAGCTAAGCGGCTTACCCTATATACACACCCACACACACACACACACACGCACACACTCACGCACGCCCGCACATACAGGTGCTCGAGTTGTATAACTCATACGCCGCATGAGCCAAAGCCAAGTGAATCCTTCCGACCACATGTAAATGATGCTCGACACGCTCTCACTCTGCTTAAATGTTACGCTTTATTATTTTGAATAATTTTTGACTTAAGCGCTAATTACAGCTACTTCCATTTAGTTATTATGCAATCCGAATGTAAACATTTATCAAAAATACAAATAATTATGCTGTACAGTTTTAGAACGCCGCCGCCTCCTCCTGCCGAATGCCAACTCCAAATGATCCGTATCTAAATTTGCCATTGATTGCCAGCGTCGTTTAGTTAGTTAATGCGTTTCAAATCCTATATACAAGTTTACTTGGAGACCAACTGAATTTACATGCTGTACTGATAGCGCACATTGGACGCCAGCTGGAAGAGGCAGAACGAGTGAAAGAACGAGTGAATGAATGAATGAATGAATATCTATTTACTCTAAATTAAATCATGGCTCACCTCAACGCCCACCAGACGCTCGTCGTAGTCGCTGCCCGCCTGCATGGCGAGCTTGGCCTGGGACTGCATGATGGCATCCGAGAGAGAGTCCCGCTGATATGTAGAGGAGCCCAACATGCCGCCGCCAGTGGAGCCATTGGCTGGCAGCTTGCGACGCGACGTCTTGCTGCGGCAAATGAACTCGAGTATGGCCACCAGGACGGCGAGCAGCAGACCGCCGATTAATATGTAATAGATGCCGGCCACATTGCTCAGCGAGAGCTCGTTGGGTGTGCTCGTCTCCTGGCTGTCCAAATTGGGATTACATTCGGTTTTGTCAAACCACCATTTGTTGCGCAACTTGAGCAGCTCGCCGTTCTCCTTGAGCGACAGCACAGCCAGATTGAGACGATTCCTGCAGTGGAGTGCAAGGGGAGGCGAAAAATTAAGCTAATCCCACTAGCTAAAGTGTTTAATCAATCACTTACCGCAGTGGCGAACCAATGGGCGTGGCTATGCCAAAGCCCTTGGTGTCTATGTTGCGCCCCACCTTCATGGTGTCGCAGGGAGCTCGCGCGTTAACATATTCATTCTTGGGCGACTCCACGAGCAGGGCGTACTTGCCCTTGGAGGTGCGCACACGCCGGATGCCCTCGTCGTAGGTGCGCACGGACAGGTGCGGATTGGCGTTCATGTACTCCCACATTTTGGTGTGCAATCCAATCTTCGAGCGCTGCATAAAAGGGGCCTTTAGAAAAACGAGACTGCATTGGGCCGGCACTAAAACTCACGTGAAAAAAGTCCCAGGTGGAGCCGTGCAGCAGTGTGCCGTACTGGACGTCGGTTTGCATGGCCAGATCCTCGGGCGATTTGATGGGCGCCACCATGCGCTCGACCGTGAGGAATGCAGCCAAATTGGCTGTATAGGACGAGATCAGAATGATGGTGAAGAACCACCAAACGGCGGCAGCAATGCGTCCGGCTATCGAGGGCGGTGTCAGGTCGCAGCCCTGCTGCATGAAGGCGGCCAGCGAATACCAAAAGGAGTTGAGCAGACTAAACTCGTTGAGTGGTGCTGCTGCTGGCTGATGTGGCTCCGGTGGTTCGCTCAACTGGACACCACCAATGATGCCCGGCGGCTGTTGCTGTGCATTCGTTTCGCTGGCCGAGCGACGCACGATGCGCCACTCGTGGGGCGGCAGCCGCGTGACAAAGTAAAGCACAAGGCTTACGCCGACGTAACTCAAGATGACACTTATCTGAAAGAGAGAGAGAGAGAGCGAAAGAGTGAGAGAGGGGGAGGTGGCTGAGTAAAGTCAGGTAAGTGGTAGCGAAACCTTAAGCTCTGACAATGTGCTAGACCTACCCATATCTCCTGCGAGAGGGGATTCAGAAAACTGAAGACACCCGGAGTTTGTTTCACTGGCTTCTTAATCATTATGGAGATGCCCAGGGACATGAAGGGCTTGGTAAAGTCTATGACGCGCTCCCGTTCCGCCGTAATTGTCATCGCTGCAATCGCCATGTCCGCCTCCTTTAAGCCCAAAGACAACGACAACAACAACGACAATAAAGCAGTTACAAAGTGTCGACAACAATTGTCAGCCAGTGTCTGTGTTCGTTTCTCACCTTGCGCACCAGCTCACCCACCATGCCATCCCAGCCGCCGGGTGCGAACTGATTCTCGGAGCCGTAGTTGCCGTCCTGCACCAGTCGCAGCTCAACTGACGATGCGGAAGAAAGTCAGTGAGGAAAAGCATTTCAGTCGAACAGATTCACACACAAGTGGAAATCGGAACTCACATTTAATGCCCAGCCTGTTGGCAATCAGCTCGGCCATATCCTTGCAGTATCCCTCAAAGCGATCGTTGCCAACCAGCTGCTGGCCGTAGCTGGCCTTATGCATTAGATATGGCTCCTCCAGCACACTGGTCACGATGTACGTGTGATTGCGTGTGTAATCCCCATTGCCGGCGGCCATTGCGCTGCGCGAGCTGCTGCCATGGCTGCGATGGCCGTGGAACGGCAGAAAGCCGACATCGTCCCGCCACTCGGCCACCTGTTGCAGCGTGCTGTTCACCGACATCTCCACCACCTGCAAGGTGTAGTTCACTCGCCGCCCGTCATCATCAAAGCGCACGGCACCAGTTAATCCATCGATTTCCACCTGCACAACAAGCATAAACAATGAGATTAGCTGCGGGAGTTGGGAGCCGCTTTAAAGAAAACAGAAAAAGTTTGATTGTGCCTGAAGCCTGACTGCCTGCCTGTTGTTGTTGTTGTTCTTGCTGCTGCTGCTACTCTTGTTGCTGTTCATTTTTACAGACAAATATTTGCAATCAGAAAGTTTTATAATTTCTATCTATCAGCAGCACTCGCCCAGAGCAAAAGTTTCATAAATATACTTAAACAATTATAAGAGTTCATCGACTTTATCTTTACTTTTACTGTTTCTTTCTTATACGCAATGTAATTGGCGCTGTTGGGCATATTAATGTTACAGAATGAATTAAATTCGATAAAGCTTTCTATTAGTTCTACAATCATCAAGCATACGCCTCATTAATTCTGTTGTCCTTGCAAATCTCCTAAATTAACTCAAGTTTCCTCAACTCAAGCAGTTCACAGGGTATCTCCCAGTCAATCACTGCTCTGGCAGCAGCTCGCATGCCAACAATTTCAGCTTAAAATTAAAGATTTTAAATAACTTTCAGCGAAATACTTGCAGCGTTTCTCTCGAAAAAAAATGTTCATCAAAATTGTTTCGCCCGCACGAGGGCGATGGATGTAAAATGCAAAATGTTGACTTTTACCTTGCGCAGCACCCGTGAGATTTTCTCTCCTTGCTCCCAGGGCGTGACCCAGCCCTTGGATGTGCTGCAGTCCAGCAGGGCGCTCGATTCGTTCAGCGAGTTGGCGCCGCCTGCGCCGCCCGCATGACTCCGCCGCTGCAGATGATTGGCACGAAACTGATCCGGCTTCTTGCGCAGAATGCGATTGAAGGCCTCGACAAGCACAAAGACCGCATCGTACATGAGTGCTGCCTGGGCCTGGGGGAGAGGCGGGGAAAGGGGTTCACCAATGGGTTGTAAACAAAGAGAAATGCCTTCAGTCTACAAGCAACTAGGGCTCGGGTCTGTGTAAGAATTTACCGAAATAGCTGGCTGACTGGCGCCGCCTGCTGTGCCAGCACCACTCGCCGGCTCTAAGCGCTTCCGGCTGTCATGGAAATCACGCAAGGCGCGCCGATTAGTGTCCACAATGCGAAAGCCGGTGATGTTGATGGCTCCAAACTCCACAACGTCGCTGGGCCAGTGGTTATCCATGACCTACGCACACGACGAGAATATAACAAAAAAAAAGAAACCAGAAAAAGAGTGAAAGAGAGAGAGAGAGGTAGAGAGTCAGAAAGGATAACAAAGCCTAACGGATGCTGGTAATAATTGCTTATTAAAGGCGCCCAGCGGGGGCCACGTAAAGGTAGCTCGGCAAAGCTGGTAAGTTGCCACGGAATTTGTTTTCTGGCAGTCTGCACTCACCAGGCCGCTGAGCAGGTAATGATAGGTGCGCCTGCCGAGCTTTACGTCCCGCACATGCTGTACGATGATCTCTTTGGCCATTTCCGCCGGGCAGTCGAGCACGATGCGCTTTTTGCTGAAGCGCCCCAAATCCTCCATCGTGTGCAAAAATTCAATGGCCATCGTTACGTTGGCGATGCGTTTGACCATTTGCACACGA
The DNA here is from genome assembly GCF_001654015.2 of Drosophila navojoa. Next base: position 337,509 of record NW_022045902.1, read on the forward strand.
AATGTTTCATTTCCGGGCTTCAGTTCTTGATAGATTTGCTGCAGGCGCAGTAAGCCTACGGATAGTCGATGGCGGCAGCAGGAGGAAATGGGCCAAAAAAAAAAATGAAAAACAAGCAAACATCAGCGCAGTAATATTGAGTGCTATATAAGCCATATATATATATATACATGTGGGGGATAAAACACGTGTGGATGCGTGTGTGGTGTGTTTGTGTATGTGTGTGTGTTTGCTTTTTGGCAATCAAAAGTAAAGCGCCATATAAACGCGATTTAAGAGATGAAATGCCCGAAAAACGGGACATCAGAAACTTGATTAAGTAATATACAAACGAAGTATTTGCCCGATAAGCGAATATTTTAAGATATATACACGTCTTGAATAATTTTAATATATTCAATAAAATAAGAATAAAATATATAAAAATAAATACTAAATAAATAATATTTAAATATTAAATAAAATAAATATATAAATATACCCGACAAGAGAATATTTTAAGATATATATGTCTTGAATAATTTTATATATCATGCCAAACACTAGATCATAAATTTATTCTACTATCAATTCGGTTCCATATGGCTTGGCAGTCGAGTATTTGTTATTTCTAGCATGGCAAATAAGCATACAAATTGGACTCAACACTTGGTTAACTGTTGCATATGAATATCATTTGAAATCGTTTGAATATGATTTTGTGATTTTGGCAAAGTTTTGCGAGAAAAAGTCAATAAACTATAAAATGTTTATTTATCTCTTACAGCTATTTGCTCTTGCCCCACATTGGCACGCATATTTACTTTCTTTTTCGACTGCTGCATATGCAGGGGAAGAGCTCTGTTCGCTGCTTATGAATACTTTATATACACACTCAGTCACTCAGTCACACTCAATCACTACCTCAATCTCTCATTGCCAGGCCGCAAAAAACATTTTCACACGCCATTTGTTGCACGGCGTTGTTGTCACAGATGTTTTTTCGTTGCTGTTGTTGCTGTCCTTTCTGTTGTAGTTGTTGTTGTTATTGCCTTTGATTTCTGGCTGCATGATTTGTTGGCATTGGCCACAAAACAAAAATAACAACAACAAATGCGAGAACAACACTCACTCAAACCGAAGAGGAAACGGAAGTGCACAGACAATTGAAGTACTTTTTTGTGGCACGTTGGTAACATTTCAATAAATAGCGAAAACTCCCCGTGCCGTCAACAAAATGAACGAGAAAAAAAGAGAAGAAAATAATAATAAAATTGGGTGCGTGCTGTTTGCTCAGCCATTTAGTTGCTGTTGTTGTTGTTGTTGTTGCCAGCTGTGTGCGTGTGTGTGTGTGTCTGTGTGCGATGATGTTTTATTGAATGCTTCCTATGTAGTCGCGTATTGCTTTTTCTGCAACTTTTGTATTCATGAATGCGCCAAAAAATATGCTACCAATTTGTCGCCGTGTGCGATGTTCGTTTGCCGAACAACGGTAACAGCAACAGCAACAGCGACAGCAACAGCAACAACGACAAATAAAAAAGGCAAAAAATCGGGTCTAGAGCGAAGAACAAAGCAATAACAACAAACTGCTGACAGCGGCATTAAAATATAAAGTCTCGCTGCGGTGCCTTTCGTTAACAATGTAAACGATGCCTGGCAACGTGTATTGAGCTGAAGTCGGCCAAAATGCCAAAGCCCAACAATAACAACAATAGCAGCTAGGGCAGTGCTACTACTACTGCTGCTGCTGCTGCTGCTGTTGGTGTTGCTGCTGCTGCTGCTGCTGCTGCTGCGGCATTTCCTTTTCCTGCGCCGTATGCCAGCGGCAACAATGTCGGCCTACTTTTCGGCAAACGGCGCAAATATTAAAAAACAGCCGAAAAAAAAGATATTCAAGCAGGCAGCAGCAGGCAGCAAGCAGCTAGCAGCAGGCAGCAAAAAGGGCCAAGCGCTGCCAGCAGTTGCATAAAGTCATAAATTTTATTTCACACAGAGTCATTAACACATGACACACACACACACGGACACAGACGGAGAGGCACACAATGGCAGCAGCGCCATAACGACAGCCTGTGAACTCATTATAAAAGGCGCAAAAAGGCGTCGGCATAAAAATGTTCAAATAACACACGCAAAAATCACTGCGGCGTATACGTAATATCATATGAAATTTTTACACAGCTCGAAGTTGTTCGCTCAGCTCGCTGCCATTGTGTGTGTGTGTGTGCCAACAATACACATGTGTATTACGTGTGAATGTGTGTATGTGCGTGAGTGTGAGTGTTTCTGTGTGTGTGTGTGTGTGTGATGTCTTTAGTCCCTGCCTTGATGTCTTCATCTTTGGCCGTAATTGCTGTCGTCGACGCGCCGCACGTAGACTGCAGGAAATTGCTTTGAAATAAATTTCAATACAACAACAACAACAATAAGAGCGGCAACAATAACAGAAGTTGCCTAAGACAACAACAAATACATTATGTGGCATAGTATGTAGCCAGACTCAACCATATGTGCACAGCTCCGTCTGTCTGCCTCTCATCTCACATCCACTTGTTCCCCTGCTCAAGCAGCCGAGCCACTCCTAAGCGCTCGAGAGCACTCAAGAGCCTCTGCCTAGCTGCCTGCCTGCCTGTCTGTCTGTCTGTCAGGCCGTCTGGCTAGCTAGCTCTCTCTTACTTTTACTTTCAGCAGAAGGCGCTGCTGCCTCTTTGTGCCGCTCATTTAATTACATATTAGCAAAAAGAAGAGCGAAGCGAAGACGAAAAAAAAAAGAGGAAAAATGAAGGCGACGCAGCTACCGAAGGGGCAGCTGTGGCGGGTCTGTTAAGTGGCACAAGCTGACGATATTATAGACATGTGTTTGATGTCTGATTTCTATTTACATTTGCGCGGGTTAAGGCGCAGCTGAGAGGGAAAGTGTCAGAGCAGGACAGAGAGGCTTGTTCTTGGCATTAACTGATGCAATTTGCTTCGACGAGGAATTATTTGAAGTAAGCGCTTTCAAATTCCCTGTACACAATTTGCGCTGCCTTGTTTGAGTGGGTCTGTTTGGGTTTGTCTGGGGCCGAGTTTGAGTCGAGGCTTAATCTGAAATTCGTTGAATGCTTAATATTAAGTAAATTGTATAAGCAGACCTCTTTTGGGCCAGCATACTTAATGTACGCAATTTGGCTGAAAATTCATTGAAAATATCCTTGCAACGGCTGCTATTTACATAAATGAATAAATAAATTGCATAAATACAGCCTAAGCTGCTCTTGCTTTTCCAGCGAAATTTCATTATGATATATAGTATGCCTTACTTGATGTTATATTATGTATGTTTGCCTTCGAAACCTTCCAGCAGAAACTAAAAGTTTTAATTTGAAACAATATTCAAATATTTTGCTTTCCCATGCAAACTTTTAGTTTGCCAGGCCCAGGCCAAGCGCCTGGCATAATAAATTTAATTGAAGAGCTGTCAACTTTTGCCGTCAGAGACTTGGCTAAATATGCGAATTAATCTTAATTAATTGGCATTGTTTCGCCTCAGTTCGGCTCGCTCGTGCTCGCCACACGCACACAAATACTTACAGCTGAAATGTCAAACACTCAGAGAATAACAGAAAAATGAAGAAGAGGAGGAGGAAGAGGAGGAGGAAGCCGAAACACACACAAACGCAATAACAAAACAACAAAAAACAATAACCGCAACGAACTGAAGCCGCTCGCCCCCATTGGCGCCCCATTTGCTGAGCGCTAACGAAAGCGAAAATGAAATGAAATCAAAATACATGCAGTAAACAATGGGAAAATGTGGCTGTCTGCCACGCCCCCGCGTGCCCGCCGCTTATCTCATACTCACCATCGTGCGAATCGTACAGATAAATAATGCTTTGCCAGCCGTAGTACTGTATGGTATCAATAATTGCCTGATGATAATCCGGACGCATGCTGATTGCGAAATCCAACAGGCCTGATGACGGGGTGAGCACCTAAAAGTATGCAAAACAAAGCGATCCATGAGTGGAGCACAGCGCAGCGCACAGTGGGGTTAGCCCCCGTCCCCGCTGGAGTCTAACAATGTAATGTGTACGCTACATGAAGCAATAATAAAATGAAACGCGTTTCCGCTTTGACGCTAGCAGCGACAGGCAGGATTGCGAGCGGGTCGCAGGGCGGCAGGGGGGGTGAGGCCGAAGGACATGTAAGTCCTGCCTTTTGCCTGGCAGCCAAGCAAGTGCGAGCATATACTCGATATGTATATGCTACAACAAGAGATATGTACACAGAGACCCGTTTCCGTTTAGCTGTACACACACACACGCACACACATACAACTGCCTGAAGGCGCACGCAAATGCGCAGTCTGCTGTGTGAGTGTGTGTGATAGAGCGAGAGAGCTGCTGCTGCTGCTTGCCGACGCCATATCTTGATTTATAGTGATTGAAATAAAAGAGGCCAAGAGCGCATCATAAATTTTTTTGCGCTCACTGTGAAGCAGCGGAGCGACGGCACGACGGAACGACGGAGCGAGCTCGCATTGGGGGCGCTCGTTTGGCATTGTCTTCCGGCTGCGGCACTTTGGGCTCTTTGGCTTTTTGTATTGTGAAGTGCCAGGCGCAGTGACAACAACAGTGACAACAACAACAACAGCGCCAGCAACCAGTCGCCTCTGTTGTTGGTAGTAAATTTTCTTCAAATTACAATTATTATGATTTGTGCTTTGCTTTTGATTTAGTGCAGCGTCTGCCAGCCACAACAACAGCTGTATGTGTGTATATGTGCGTGTGTCTGTGTTCTTATAGCCACTTTGTGTTATGGCTTCATTTTTATAAACTCTAGTTCAGTGTGTGTGTGTGTGTGTGTGCGACTGCCCCCAAAGTGCCCGAGCTGCAGCTTGATGTTTAAATTAGAAATGTGGCATGAGCTCAATTCCGCCCCTGACCATGCCCAATTCGACGCACAGCACAAAGTGCAGCTTAAGCTGTTTAGTGAGCTGGATGAAAAGTTATGGCCAGTAGCTAAGGAAAAGAATAGTCGTCAAGCGGCAAATGCACTTCAAGCTTTCTGGGACCTTTCACAATTGGGCTATTGAAGTGTTTCATGTTTTTGGGTCTGTCAGCCATAATTGCTATGCTACCATAAACCAGCAACCTATTGACCCAAATTAAATGGTTGAAAATTTCACAGTCTGATGCCACAAAAACGCACTCACACACACACACACACACACAGATACACACAGTGAGGGAGAAAAGTGTGTTGACGGAAATGTTGTTCCATCTGTTGTCGGTTGAAATGAAACTCGTTTTATTTGCATTTGGCATTTGGCATTTAGCTCTACAATGGCCGAGCGTTGCCAGAATAATCGTTTTTGTGGGGCTGCCACTTTGATTGGGCTCAGACTTCAGTTCGTATTTTGTTAATTTTTCCACATTTCTGCATTCTGGCTTATGTTTTTTTTTTTTGCATTTGTTGCATGCCAAATATGCACACGTCAATTTGTTTGTGGCAACATTTTATATCAATTTCCCATTTAGTATTTATAAATTTTCGGCCAGGTCAACTCACTCATGTTGTTCAACAACTTTGGAGCAAAACAATGATTTCAATTTCATATTCTGTTGACAGTTGAGAGAAATATTTCTTAATTGACTTTTATGCCACACACATGACGAAATCTCTTGAATAGCTCTTGAATAATTATTTTCGGCATATTTCTGTAGAGTCTGCAGAGTTTAAGCTATTATTTCTCTGAATAGTTGGTCTGCTCAATATATACCTATACTCTATACATATATAATATATTTCGAGTTTATGGGCTTTGTGTCACTTAAGTTCTCAGCTAGCTGAATTTATTAATTAAACTTTTCTTAAACATTCTTACTCTGTTATTAATTGAAATATTTGGCAATAGACTTTTTGGAGCACATAAATAACTCTTTGCATTCCTGGGAACTAGTGTTAATATGGGTTTCCTTATATTATTATTATTATTTTTTTTTTTTTTTTACTATTTCTCTAGAGGTTCACGAAACTGATGAAGAGCTTTAATTATAATTTCTCCCACACTAAAGCATTCCACGCTCTCACAGAAGCATTCCACATGTTCTCTTTGTTTCATTACAAGCGTTTGCCCTTTTTCCAAGTCCTCAGGCAACTTCATTACTCATCAGCGCACACACGCACACTAGCTTATGTGTGTGACCGAGTGTGTGTGTGACCGAGTGTGTGTGTATGTGTGTTACTTAGTTTATTGACTCTCTGCTTTGTGCAAGGCTCATATCACGAGTCGTTTTCTCTTTCTGGGTGGCTGGCGACAAACCACATCAAATGTAAATAACTGCACACAAAATCAATTACGTATGACATTCCTACTTTTTTTTTTCTCTTCTCTTTGTATTGGTGTGCGGTTGGTGGCATTTGGAACTTACCTTTTCCGGAAACCAGGGCGTCACGAATGGCATTTGGAACGTATTCGAATAGGAGTGCAATGTGTCAAACGAGTCCGGCGATACGGCGCCCAGCATTGAGTAGACTCCGCGCGAGAATTGATTGCAAACTGCAGGTTAAAGCAATAAATTTTTGTGTGCTCTGCTCTTTCTCTTCTCTCTTCTCCTTTCTCTCCTTTTTTTCGGGAAAAGTGAGAAAATAAGAAGAGCAGCGTGTGGCAAACGCGACGGGGTAAAAGGTTGTAGTGGGAGTTGTGCTTGTGTTGGGGCAGGTCACAAAGTGTTTGTGTGTGTGTGTGTGTGTGTGTGTGTGTGTGCGGGAGCAGTGTCTAGGTCGTGATGTAAATGAATGTGCGCAATTAAACGGCTGCGGGGCCAGCGTGTGGCAGGTGTAGGACGCGTTGAGGGGACGGGGTCGGGAGCGGGAGCGGGGTTGGGGTTGCAATTTTCAATAAAAATGCGCATAATTAATGCAGACGAGTGATGTGATGGAGCATGGGTGGGATTTGTCGGAGCAAAGCATTGAGTGAGAGTGCTCGCATTTTATTGCATTTGTTTTCCTTTGTTGTGTGCGTGCGCCTGGGTAGGGGCGGGAGTGTGTGGGAGTGGCTGCACTGGGGCGTGGCAACACCTACTCAAGCGCGATAATTTGAATGCATCCGCCGTATTGATGACATCAACGTACGCCTGCAGCTCAAAGCGACGCGCACTGACATTCAGATTGTGATTGAGCATTGCATATTTAAAGGCTGATTGCACATCGTCCGTGCCCTGCTCGAAGATGGCGCCTGTGGGAGAGCGAAAGAGAGAGAGAGAGAGATGTAGAAAGAGTGTGACATAGTTAGAGAATATAGAATATTTTTGCTTCGTTAAATATTTAGGCGGCTTTTGACACAGTCCTCTTAATATTAAACGAAAGCGCACTGAATAAATATTTACACAAATGATAGTATAGCACACACACACACAAGCACACTAGCACACACACAATGACAGGCAGGCACTCTAATGCCAAACGAAGTGTTGATGCTGCAATTTTGCAAACTGCGCTTTTGCCTGGTTGGCAGCACCAAGCAGCACCACACAGGACCTCAGCCACAGAAACGGCAGACGGAGCTGCTATCGTTGTTACTGTTGCTGCTGCTGTTGCTGGAGTCCTGCAACAGGAGCAGGTGAGCAGCCTCGCGTGCCAAAGCCAAAGCCAGTCAGCATGACTGTCACATTAGCACAGCGAACAGCATAGCCAAACACCATACCAAACACACACACACACACACACTGGCTGGCTGGCAATATGACTGCAGGCGCTGTGACTGAGGTGCCATAGCGTAATAAAAAAAAAAGCAGCGCAGCGCAGCGCGAAAATAAAATGCACAAAGCATATATGTATATTTGAAAACAAAAATGCAGAAAATAACGTTAAATTGTATTGCTGCTCGTGCTCCTGCCAGCTATAACGGCACAGTTCCAATTATTTTTATGCACTCCACACACATATGTATGTATGTAAATTATGTAAATTGTGAAATTGATTGCAATTCATCTATATAACCGATGAATAGTTAAAGCCGGACCCAAAAATGTGAGTGAAATTAAAATAAAGAGCATATTGGTCAATTAAATTAATGCGCTGGGGAAAATGGCAATGAAAATATCGTCAATAGTAATTCATTATAAAATAATTACTTAAAAGGTATAAATGAAAATAAATATGTGATAAAAATAGAATATGTTTACATTAAAATTTTGAATTTTGAAAAGGTTGATAACTCAACGTTTTATTTGAATTTATTTTATTTTTTTTAATAATATTATATTTACGTTAGGTTTATTATTATTTTGTAATTTTAAATACAAAAATAATTAATACCGTATTTTATGTCTGAAATTTTTTTTGCATTTTATTTTATTAATTTGAATTAAAATAAAATTAAATTACAATCTTTAATTTGAAAAATTTCAATCATATACATTTTTCTATATTATTTTTAATTTTTTATTATCTTTACTATTGTCTGATATTATTGGCACATTTTAATTGAAAATTGAATATATATTTAATTTAATTTAAGCAGCTTGATACTTTACAATTTACTAACTTTGATTGGCAAAGAGATTTAATTTTAAGCTGCAAAAAAACTTTTTTCTGTAAATATATAAGTATTATAATTGTAATTTAAATATAAATTGAGGTTTGTATTGCATACCAAATTTAATGTGACTATTAATTTATGCCCATTATTTATTCAATTTAATGATAAACAAAACTTTAAGTCTGTATGCAAAAATATAAATTGTAAATAAAAGCATATTATTCTATTTGATATACTATTATTTTGCTTCTGACTAAAATTAAAATACTGCATAACAAGCCTATTAAAACGAGTTAATATTTATTTAGTGAAATTTAAATTTAAAAAAATAAATAAATATTGCAAAAAATGAAGAAGACTTTAATAAAAGTATTAAAAGCAAATTATGGCCAACAACTTAATTAAATTTTTCGCTTCTCTTTTGATTCAATCAACAAAATTCAGAGTTGACGAAATTAAGCGAGATATCCCAGCTCGATTACTCGCATTTTTCAACGGGGAGGTAGGAAAAAAAAAGTCTAATTGGATACCGAGACGAATTGTGGGAGCACATTCCATAGCCTGCATGCGGACATGCATGCCAGCTAGCATGTGCAGTGGCATGCCTGGCTGGAGTCACAGAAATACAATCACAACCATAACCATTGCCATTACACATTGTAGCAAAATTCTAGCGACAACTGCAACGAGTCCTTTTTGGTCCTGCTGCATGCTGCATGCCGTGTGCTATATGCTGCGTGCTGTGTGCTGCCTGTTGGTTCTGGCTTGCTTGGGGCGTTGCTTTTGATACTCACCTAATGGTATTTTCTCGGTTAACGATGCTGATTGTTGTTGCAATTGTTGTTGCTGCTGCTGTAGCTGAGCTGCGCTAAATTCCAGCCAACAAATGCTGCCAGCGCACATTAAATGTAAATATGCCAAGAATTTTAGCCCCGAATGCATTTTGTATTGCTATTTGCTTTCGCAACAAATTCGGTGAGAATTTTCCACTTGTAAGTTCTTCGAGTTGTTTTCCTGCTCTTCTCCACTTTTCGTTTCTTTTTATATCGAATGCGCGTTTTTTCGGGTGACTTTCGGGTATGTTGTTACCTTAATTTGTTGCAACAACCGGAGGCAGCTGTTGGCCCCTATTGAGCGCCCAAAGACGTTTCGTCGTCTGCTTAACTGTGCATTTGGTATTCTGCCAAGAGCTGGATTTTCTTTTCGTATTTTTTCGTTCGTATTAGGTTAATTAACTTGGTTTATAATGTTGATTAGCTAATATATATATATATGTATACTTGTTATATATGTATTATTTTTAATGTGATATTTATGTATTGATTAACTTTTTAACTAACTGCTTATCATAATAATGATGAGTTAATTTGAATTGAATTGAGTTAAGTCTAGCTACAGGAGCTACGAGGAGTCCTTTGAGCCAGTTGCTGCTGGCGCACTTTAAAACTCGAGCACGCTTGACTTTAACTGAAAGCACGCGCTGCCCTCAACCCTCGAGCGACACATTCGTTGCCCTCACGCACGCACACACGCACACGCACACACACACGCAGGACACGCGCGCACACACCCTCACAGGGAACACACAGAAGCTGCTTCGGCCGAAGTCTGCTCTGCAGTCAGAGTTCTTCTATCCGCGCACATGAACCAATCGTTGACGCGTTGTAATCAGCACTAAAAACGCCTAAGCTGCCCAGTAAGACGAGACCCAGCATCAGTCGAGGACCACAAAGCAACAAAGTTGCTTTGTCGCCCTTTTACAACGCGCTCAGCCGCTCGTGCGCCCGAATGCTGGATGCTGGCTGCTGTTGCTCTCTTTGTACTAAAAATGGAGTCACGCATTCGAATGACTCTCTCTGTGTCTCTCTCTCTCTTTTACGCTCGCTCTCTCTGGTCTGCAAAGTGCTTCGGCATCTCCAATTACTGACCTACTACGCTTAGGACTCTGCACAAGTGACGAATTGTTGCTGCTGCCGCTGTTGATGATGTTGTTGGTAGAATGTTTGTTTACGTTGTGCCTTGCATTTTTGGCTGCATAATTGATAGGGACAACAGCCAGAAGAAAAGGCAACAACTGCAGGCGGCTCTGCTGCTCGATGGCGCTCAAATCGTTTTTATCCAAAAGCCCAGTCTAACGGGCACGGCTTTGACAGCAAATGTTTTTGCCTTTTCCCTTTTCGATTTCGTTCCAATTTTCCGATTTCAGAGTTGAGTTTGCCGTTTTCCACTTTTTATTATTCGATGTTTTGGCAATTACTGGCGCTGCCGTGACAATCCCTTTAACAAATCTCATTAGGCTGTCAATTACGTGCGATTGCCGTTAGTTTGCAGTGTAATGAAATCTCATTAATCGACTTTAATATCGCAGGCAAAAGTGAAGCGCGAACGTGGCGCCACTCCATGCCATGCCACGCCTCTGCATATTGACGGGAGCGCGGCGCGTACAATTTCATCATAATCTGTAATTAGTTTATAATGCGCACAGGAAGCGCACGCAAAAAGCAGGAAGAGAGCAAAGTGCCAGCCAGCAAGGACAATGCAGTGCTTAACCTACAGCAAACGGCTCTTAAGAGCGGCAGAGAAAAACAATGAGAAATGTAATGGCCCGACGAGAGTGTGGGCGTGGCATCTTGGCCAACAACAAATGGCCAAAGTCAAGCCAATAAACATAAAAGTTGATGGCAAAATTTTTTAATTAAGAAAATCAATGAATATTTTTTCATGATTTCATTTCAACACGATGATGGCCATTGGCTTGCCGTTGCCCCAACGCCCCCAGCTGCTTCCTGCGCTGCCCTTCTTTATGGTCAGCTCTGGTCTGCTTTACTTAACGCTCGTTAATAGGTTTTAACAACTTTCATATGCAGTTTGTAGTGTATAGATAGAGGGAGTGGGAGAGCGAGAGAGCGAGAGAGGGTGAGGTTGTAGCTCTTAGTTACTTTGATGACTATTGTCTTTTATAATCCGCACTCTTTGGCAAAGTATTATGCTTCTTAGTGTCAAGCCGAGTTGAGAGTAACTTTTTTAACTTTTATATTCAGTGTTAATGCTTTGCTAATCCGACTATAAAGCTATTCAAATATCTATGCACCAAATCAGAGCCGCTCTTTAGCTTGCTGGCGTTAACAAAGAGCAAATAAACAAGCAAACTAGCTATCAACAGCAAGGCAAACAAGTAAATAAATAAATGAGCAAACAACACACAATTTCATATCATAATTAAATTTGTCCACCCGATTCATTGTTGTCCAACCAGCTGGGACAATAAGGAATGTAAAAAGCAAAAATCAAAAGCTTTTCTCTTTTTTTGGTTTTTTGTGTTATTATTTAATGCAAACTCCAATGAAATTTTAATTGCTCTTTTTCATAAATATGTAAATTGAAAAATGCGTTTTTTTTTTTTTGGCATGCTCGCTGGCAGAGTGGGCGTTACTTTTGGGGGGAGGGGCTTTTGCTAATTATTTACAATTAAAATTTATGCGGCTGCCTAAATCAACAAACTAAATCGTTTAATTAAAAAGCCGCGAGCATACAGATGAAACAACAAACACAATAGTGAACAGCAGCAGCAGCAGCAACAACAACAACAACAATAGCTGACAGGAACAACAACCTGATATAGCTTGAAGCCGCAACAAAATCAGAGCCGCAAGTACAAAGATAAATAAGTGGCATTGTCGGTTTCATTTCCGGTTGTTGCATTTGCATTCAAATAGCTGTGTGTTTGTCTCTCTCTCTCTCTCACTCTCTCCCTCGCTTGTAAGCGGTATATAAGCACATTTCCAACTGCTTTTTAGATTTAAGCGGCGCGCAGCTAAAAGCACAAAAATAAAGCAATAAAAAGCAGCACGCCACAAGAAATGTGAAAGCAGATGAAGCTGCCACAACGACGGGTCGCCTCCTGTTTCAGGGGGAGGAGAGGGCAGGGGGGGGGGGCGGTACTTCGCACAGTTACTAGCAGCTGTCGTTTCCGTCCAACTCTGAGCGCAGCGGCCCTGGCCCTTGGCCCCTAGCCCTGGCTCTCGCTCCCCATCTCCCCATCTCCCCTTGCTTCCCTGCTGTAGCTCAGCGAGCGTACATTTTGTATTGCCTGTGACTTAGCCTCGACTGTCTTTCAGTTTCTCACTTCATCAGTTACGCCAAAAAGGAGACTCTGCAATAAATTTCGCTGATTGCTTCCGCCCTCGACTAGGAGCCTAACCTCGACTCCGATTCGGCCGACTGCCTCATTTTTTATGCCGCTTGATAAAGTAATATCCGTTTTAGGTATACTTTGTTTTTTCTTTTCTTCGCGGGTGTCTCTCTCCCTCTCTCTCTCTCTCTCTCCTTCTTTGTGGCCTCTGCCGTTTTGATACCCTGTAGTGCGTGCGTTTATTAACAAATGCAGCGAGCGCTTGCCTCGAATTAAGTTTCAGCTTCATTTTTTTTCTTTGTGTCGCTTTTAATGCGGTTCGTGTGGCCCATGAATGCAAAGTGAGCGCTTAAATTATAGGGTATTAAATTCATGTGGGGTGCTGCAAGTAATGTGCCAAACTTTATGCTATAATTTGGTCCCAACGAGCGCCAGTCGCTTTTTGTTGTTGGTCTAACACAGATTTGTGGCCTTGCGACAGGACCAGGCGGCGCATGGGGCGTATGCGTCATATCAGAGCACGCATACGCAGTGTAGGTCAATGCTGATGGGCAGCGCCCCACGGCCCTCACACACACACACACAGTACAAAAAAAACTGCAGTTTCTCCCCTTTGCATGACCCTAACACAGACTACAACTGAGTGCGTGTGTGTGTGGCTGTGTGTGTGTGTGTGTGTGTGTGTGTGTGTGTGTAATTGAAACTTCCGCTTTGGTCAGTTAGCGCAATTTAGCAAGCTGCAAAAAAGTTAGACACGGCTGAAGTAACAGGCAAAGTGCAAAGTCCATTGCAGCTACTTGGCTTTCATTTCAATTTAAACTTTAAAAAGCCAGCACTCACACACACACACGGCCACACACGCGTGTGTGAGTTTGCGTATGTGTGAAGCCACATATAGAAATGAAAATTATTTAAAATGATTTATTTCACAACAATTTTCATTAGGCGACCAACTGCATTGCAGGTTCGTCCTCTCCTCGCTCTCTCTCTCTCTCTCCTCTTCCTCTCCCTTCCCTCCTCGCATGCTCCGCACTAATTCACTTTTGCTGATTTTTGTACAAAATATGCGAATGCTGCCTTGAGTTGAGTTGCCTTGGTCAACGAGCCGCAGCAGAACGAAGGGGCGTGCCGTGGCGTCTCTGTCTGTGTGTCTGTGTGTGTGTGTGTGGCACTGGCGGGCTTTCATACATGTTTCATATGAAATAATTATATATGCGGTCAGCTAGCCGCTTGCCTGCAGGCAGTGCACCACCAGCCTGACCTGCCAGCTCCTACTCAGCTCTGAGGTCCCTCCCCCACCCCATCGCCGTTGACCCCCTCAGCCCTGCTCAATTTGCTTTTCGCTTAGCCAATGGCACACACAAAAAAATAAAATAAAAATTAAATAAAAATGTTGCAACAGAAAAAAAAGAGAAAAAAAACATGAAATGGCTACAAAATGTGCTGTTGCTACATGTTCCCTGTTCCGTGGCGACTGCTGCATAACTTTTGCGGAAATTTGACTCTAGGGCGCAGCGGACACGCCTTCATAGCCCAGTCCGCTGCCAGTGCCTGTGCGCCAAAAATTAGTAGAAAAGAAGCAGGAGAAGCAGCAGAAAGAGGAAGAGGCGTGAGGAGAGAGTCAAAAAAAAAAAATGTATTCGCAAAAGCAACTAGAAAAAGGTTAACAAGCGTCAGTAGAGTAGCGCAGCTCAGGGAAAAGGCCAACAACAAAAAGAAGTTATAATTTTTGGCAGGCAACTACAATAACAACAACAACAACAACAACAACAACAAAAGGCAACGTTATTGAAAAGCAAGCGTGAAATAAAATCATAAATTTTGCAGCGCTTGCACGACAACCAGTGGAAAATGGCAGTTTGCAACTGTATGTGTGTGTGTGCGCGTCTGTGTGGCTGTGGGTGTGCGTATATGTGGTTCTTATTTTTGTTTTTCATTTGTATGCGTGTGAGTTAAAAAGCTTGGACAGACTTGTACTTGGACAAGTGCATTTGCGGTGTGCCCCCAAATGTATGCCACATTAATGCCGAGAGTGGAAAGATCTTTCTATGTATGTGTGTGTGTGTGTGTGTAAGTGTGTGTGTGCTTGTGTATCGCTGTCTGTGTGCAGCTCGACATTAACTGGCAACAGAGTCCAACATCTGGACTATGCTTGGCCAGCAGCGGTCAGCTTAGTGTATAACTAAGTGAGCCTCTGTGTTTGTGTGCACATATCTGTGTATGTATATGTGTGTATGTCTGTAGGTGTTGGATTTTTAGCAACTAAGGAGGTGCAGAGGAAATAAAAGCGCTCCCAAACATCTGCTCTGCGCAATGAACAGAACAAGTGAGCTGCTGCTTAGCTTGTACGGCATTAGGAGCATGAAAATTGGCCAAGCTTCTTTGTATTACGGCCAGACTAGAGCAGCCCAAGCCAACACAGGCCAGGCAAGGCTGGTAAAGTATAAATAACGAAATATATCCTCAAACATTTACGGATTTTAAACTCAAATTTGTTTACTATTTTATTCATAAACTGAATAAAGTAGTAGTAAAATTCATGAAGAAATTTAGATTTAATCAACGCCCTACGAATATTTAAAAATTTGGCACTGTTAATATATTCTTCACCAAAATAAACTTTTAGCAATACTTATATATATATATAACCAAAATAAAAAAAACTGTAAATTGTAACTGAAGTTTGAAAGCTATTATATATTTTCTGTTAAAGCACGTATTTTAAAACGTTTAAGTTTTATTAGAGATATTAAAATAAAAAAAGTTACATTTAAACATAAAGTTATAAATAATTCACAGCAAGGCAATCAATCATCAAAATTCCCTTCTCCTGATGATGAAAAAAAATATGAGGCATTGTAAACCGCCTATAAAAGCTTTCCCAAAAGCTGTTTATCTCAGTCAAGTAAATGGTTCGGAGCTTGACTAACTTTAACATTACAGCAAACTGTACAATTTAGCTTTGCGAAGCACCGACTGTTAAGTTTAACAGCGAAAGAAATGAAACATTTGTAATAAATATTTTTGTAGAAAACGGTGTACATACTTTATTGAACTACTTCTGTAGTAGGTCGGGGCGCTAAAATATGTCAAAGGTAAATAATTTATTGCAATTAACAGATCTTAAGATAAAGCGCGTTTTTGTATGAAGGGCTGCAAAGCGAATCAGATCAGTTCGCCTGCCTGAAATCCCCGTTAATATTGATTACCTTACAAGGGATAAGCCAGGAAGTCGATTTCTTACTTTGCAGCCCTTTTGTCGAGTGCAATTTACATATTTAACTAATAAGATGCATAATTCTGTTAACAATTTGCGTAGCTGTGTACATGTGTGTGTGTATGAGTGTGTTAATTTTAACATAAGTATTCGACTATGATTAATGCTAATCTGATTGTTATTGTTATCTATGCAATTCGTAACAGGACTTAAAGCAACAGCAACAAAGTTCGTAATTACATTTATACAAATGTGCACAACATTTTAAATAACATTCACACGCACAACACGCATACATATATACGCTCTCTCTCACACACACATACATAATAAACAATTTTAGCTATGGCCGGGCCCCAATGAACGGCTCAGAAACTTGAAATTTGCACTATTTTTGCGATTTATCAATTGTTGATTGATTAATTTTATAAATATATATATATAAGTATATATAAGTATATAATTTGTGTGGTTTCTTTATGTTTTTAGATCAGTGATAAATGCTTATCAGTAGCTGTATTTTTATTTTATACCTATAGTTAAATAACTTTTCTTTTTTTTTTTTTTTGAGTCCAGCTACAAAACGTTGCATAAAGTTTGTATAAAAGTTGTTTTTGTTTTCCTGTTTAGTTAGTTTTTTTGTTTTTGTGTGTTTCTTGACTAGTAAATACATTCGCTATATGTATATACATATAGATATATGTATAACACAATATAATATATATATATATACTGTATATATTACATATTCTATATGGTATATAGTATGTTAGAAACAGCGGCTATAAAATCACCCGCCAGCCTCGGCCAGCATCTTGGTAACTGTGTAAACGTATTGCCCATAAGACTAACAATCATATTCAATAACTATATCTACATATATATATATATATATATATATATATA
>NW_022045902.1:354282-385277 GCF_001654015.2 Drosophila navojoa
TATATATATATATATATATATATATATATTTATATATATATATATATATATATATTTATATATAAATACATATATATATAAATATATATATACATATGTATATGTATATATATATATATGTAACTCATAAGCGCTAATGTTCGTTAATGAAAAAAGTCTATTGAGGATCATCTGCGCGGTCGGATCAATCGAAAATGCAGACGAACACGCGCAGGCAGTTGATGCCCACCTTCTCCCAGCAGCCCTCCTCGGTGGATGGACCCTCATGGGCGCGTCGCATCTTTTTGGGATAGTTCTTTGGGCAGCTGCGATCGCTCAGATGGACTGGCATGCGGGCGTATTCAGCGCGTGGTGTGCGAAACTTTTCCATCAGCTCCGCCTGCTGATCAGTGAGGTTCTTCAGTTTTTGGCCTGCCATCGAATAGAGATGTTGATTAAGCTTATAAATGGCAATTTCAATTTCAATTTCAATTTTAATTTAGCATCACTCACCCTCGAGAGCACTGCTTATAAGGGACGTCTCCAGGGGGGGAAGCAGCTCGATGCGGTCGCAGCATTTGCGAAACTCGTCCGGAGTCATGCGGAGATAGCGCGGCGCCAGGCAGAGCGGCCCGAGCACCATGCGGCGATTGTCGGGGGTGGCATCGATCTTTCGGCGCTGGCATTCCGCCAGACTCCAGTTGGCCAGGCAATCGAACAGCGTCACCTCGGATCTCAGCTGCAGGGTGTTGCGCTTGGCCAGCGTCTCCAGCTCCTCGAAGCGCAGCTCCAGAATGTCCGGAATGGTGAGCACCATCTCGGCGTGCATATCGATCAGCTGCAGCGTGTTGTGCAGCAACGCGACGCCATAATCCTCGGTGGTAAACGGATTCGGATTGGGTATAAGATTCATTTGTGCCCCATCACCCTCGGCGCCATTCACATTGCCCTGCGACTGGGCCTGGGCCTGGGCCTGGGCCGCCTGCTTGGCCGCCGCCTTCGCCTTCGACGCCTGCTTGTGTGTGGTCATCACCGTCTGGTGCTGGTTGGTGAGCGCAATGCCCTGGTAGAACCAGAGCGCTTTGTATATATCCAGGGCAGTTGCACCCGAAATGCTGAGATCAAGTTCACGAATGCAGTAAATTATCTGTGTGGGCCATAAAACAGAATGCACACATTTATAGGGCAACAGCTTGGCCTCTCACACCTCTCCACTACTCACCAGATCGGGCACATTGAAGCGATCCGCCAGCTCGAGTATCTTCAGCAGATGCTTGTGGTCGCGATAGGGTAAGCAATGCTTTTCCATGTAGCGCACAATCAGCTCGAAATCGTCCTTGTCCACATTGGATATCTGAAAGTGGTTGTCGCTCTTGCGCCCGCTATTCGGGCCGGCGTGAATTAGCTTGGCCAGCTCGACGCTGCGCTCGAGCACCGACTTCCGCTCGCAGCGTATCATGTAGCGATCCTCGCCATTGACCACTATAAAATCGATGTAGGGATTCACAATGATGGGCACACCCGTGTAAATATTTGTCTGCCCGAATGAGTACTGCGGCGGGCCCATCAAATGGGCCGGCGGTGCACTAGGCGCCGGTGCAGTCTGAATGGCGTCGGCGTTGTAGCCGTCGGGGCCAAGGCCGACGGGCAAGACCATCCTACAGCTTGAATTTGCTTCGTTCTCGACGTTACTGCACTCGTTGTTGCTGTTACTGTTATTGTTGTAGTTGTTGTTACTAATGTTGTTGTTGTTGTTGTTGCTGGAGAGCTCTACGTTTTCTGGCTGTGCTGACTGCTCTGGCTTCTTCGGCTGCTCGGCGCGCTCGCTTTGCTGTGACTGCCCAGTCCGCTCTGGCTGCTGCTGCTGCTGCTGCTGCTGCTGCTGCTGCTGCTCAGCCGGCTCAGCTGCTCCGTACGGCTCGGTGTCCCGCACCTGGAGCGCCTTGTGCACCAAAGCACCCACTAATGGCAACTTGGTGATGCGCTCCCTCTTCGTCAGCTGCTGCTCCAAGTAGCTGGGTGCGCTACGCTGGCGATTCTTATTGCCAGGCCGCCGCTTGGCCAACTGAAAAGCAGAGGGCAGATGTTAATGCATCCATTTGTTATCAATGAGCTCGACTTATATGAGTTCAAAAATATTCCAATATTAGTATTTTCTCCCATTCGAACTAGAATCACTCCAAATTATATTAGCCTTAGCCAACTCCCTTAACTAACGGCAAATATGAATCTAGTAAAATCAATATCTAATATACACAAGAGCAATGTGCCGTGTGCCTAGAAGTCATATAATTTGTTCTTATCTATGCAAAATAGCTTTGCCTGACACTTCGAAAGCTCTGCCACGCTTATCTACGACCAATACTTTTAAAGCCAATTGGCTGTAGCTGCCAGTTGAACAGTTATTTGTGTAAGAGATAAGCCAAAGTTGAGCGGAATCAATTCCTTCTGTTACAGCCATTAAATATAGAATAATTTTAGAAGGGAAAACACCCGTTATCTGTGATTCGTCAGCCTCGGCTATCGGCATTTCGCCACAGTGGTCAATCAATAAACTCGATCTAATTGGCCAGATAAGCAGCTAAAGTGCCGCTCCGACTTTATCTCTCAATTGGTGTACTTGAGCACATAAATCGCTTAATGTCTAGTTATTATTACTAATCGCTGATTTTTTTACGCGATTGTAAATTAATTAATTTAGGCACTCGAGTTATGGGTGGTGCCAAAATTTGTTCTTTGGCTAGAGATTAATCGTTTGATTGCCGCCAACTTGTCTGCAATTCATCATTTATCGCCATAAATCTTGTGGCCGACAATCGCGGCCATATCAAACTGCTACAAGTCAACTGGACTACCGCGTGACAGCCAATAAATTGTAAAATGCCCCCGAAAAATTCAAAGATAGTGCCCGAAAAAAGCTCAATCGAACAGTGGGTCCCCATTGTCAGATACCCAGCAAGTCATATCACACTATAATGTATATATAATGTATATAGATTTATTAGATTAATAGACACCATAAAAGAAAACTTTCAAATATCTTCCAAGCTCATATCTAGCTAGTTTAGTGTGGGTAATACGAAAGTTGGCTAAATGAACAAATATAAATTTGAATGTGATTTATTTGGAGTATACGATATGTTTTTGTAAGACTTGAAATCGTAATAGATTTGTTGTGCTCAAACTGTACTATGTACAGTTTATATATATATTATATATATATATATTATATTATTATATTTATATATATATTATAGCAACATGATTGAGATTAACATTCTTCAACATAGAAATTATATATCGCACAGTACACTTCCCCTCCACACTACACTGTTGATTCCATAAAGAGACCCAACTGTTTGCCCTATAACGCGGCATAACCCTACCTGAACGTCGTGTGTTTAGAGACTACAGTTTTTATCACAGTTTGATTCGCCATTTGCTGTTGTTGTGGTTGTTGTTGTTGTTGTTGTTGTTATTATTGCCTTAAGTAGAGTGCAAACAAAATTAATTATGGCATGCCATGATTGCCAAGAAGTTGGCAAAATGAAAATAAAGTTCAAATATTGAATAAAATATATAAAAGAAAATACACACAAATACACAAACTGTTTGAACAGTTGTAAGGAAGACAACGTCGGCTAAAGCTGATGCCTGCTGTCGACATCGACATCGACAACAAGTTGAACATGAATCGAGTCTGCTGCTGCTTCCCTTGGTCTGGTGACTTGGTCGAGCACCCCGAAGATTGTAATGTGCTCTCGA
Source organism: Drosophila navojoa (assembly GCF_001654015.2). The sequence goes on from NW_022045902.1 coordinate 358,027, forward strand.
TATATGTTTTATATATTGTATTTACTCTATGGCAAATAAATATGTATACGAAGGCGACAATAAAGAAATTATCGTATGCAAATAAATTTATGATGTTGAACGTTTTACACGACGCATCGTTATCTGCACAGCAGCTGCCTGGCCTGAAGCCGACCACAGGCTATATACTCTTATATACATATGTATATATATTTTTATGTGAATCACAATGGATGAATTAGCACTAGGTTCGTAATCGTGATCAGAAGCCATTGCTTTTGTTTATTGAAACTCTCCCAAGAACGTGTGGAGTGGGCGGTGGTTTATGACGCCCGGTTGCTGGGCGGTAAATCTAACCAAAAAAAACTATCCAAAATTCAATGTATTCAAGGTGCACGCACTTGAACTTCACACACACACATCAACAAATAGATATTTATATCGAACTGATAATCGGTCGCGCTATGCAATTCTTACATTTTATAGTTTATTTCTTTGGCCGTTTCTTATCACTGATGGCTCATTCCATCAATCAATCAAATGCGATTTATTTTCGCTTTGCGTTGACTTCTCTGCGTTTGTATGTGTGAGTGCGAGTGTGTGTGTTTGTATTTGTATGACACATTTTATAATTGAATGTATTATGTTTTATTTTTATAGTTTCGAAATGAACTTGGTCAATTAATTCCGTACTATTTCGAAGGGTGCGAACTAAACGCGGCGAGCTAAGAATTTCAACTGCCGTAATTTGCGAACAACTCCGCCGACGAAGGGGCAACGCGTCGACGTCGACGTCGACGTTGATGTACCGAATGCGAATGCGAATGCGAATGCGAATACAAATGCATACACACGAATCTTTAGATATGTGTGTGAAGGCTGTTGAAGATAGCTGGACTATGTGCTCCGCATCAAATATATATCATAAATTGGCATATTATTATAAATAATGAATCACTATACTCAATTAACTGGTTTTTTTTTTTTCTCAGTTGTGTATATGCCTATCTTACTTAATATGTGTAACTAATTATTCAAGGAATTTGCAATTCAGCAAAAATATATTTACAGAAAAATCAGCTCCTTGTAAGAGCATATCAAATTTTATTTGATCTGACTTTAACTACATATGTGAAGCCCTTAACCCTGAAATTGACTAATGAAATTACAAGACTTTCCATCTGGAAGTGCAGCGGAAATGGACAGCAGTACTGCGAGTGAAACGACTCAATTATCAATGTAATTTATTCGGCAAACAGCAAACGGCAAACAGCAAATAGATAAATAATTTTGTGCCAAATAAAACGGAATGTAGCCGCAGCCAGAGCCGCAGCCACAATCAATGTTTGATTTTCAAATTATCAAAGCGATTGCAGAGCAGCGATCTGGGCGTGAGCGTGGGCGTTGGGTGTGCCACTGCGTTCGATTCTGGATTTCGGGCTGTGTGGCGTGGGCGTTGCGGCCCCTGCCTCACCCCAGCCTATGCGTGATATTTGACAACTGTAATTGTTGTCGACGCGTTCTGTTTGCCCACGAATTATGAGCAAAAAAAAATTTTATAGATAACAACGAATGAAAAGTTTAGCCAAAGCCGGCAATGGCGAAGCAACAATAGCAACATTTATCAGCATCCAAGGCCATGGCAAAGCTGCAGCTGCCTAAGTAGAAATGCATACACGCGAGGGCGGTTTAATAAGTTGGCTTAGCATCAGTATATGTATTTTTATCGGCTTTCGATATTTTTATCGATTATATTATCGGTTTATAATAATCTGTTATATGTTATCGATAATTCGTTAAAATGTTATCGCTCGTAGATATTTGGTTATTAATAATATGCTATCGACAATTTGTTATCGGGTGTCCATAAATTGCTATCGGGTATCGATAACACGTTGTCGGTTATCGATAATTCGGTATCGTTTATTTGTTATCGGTTATATATTATCGATTATCTCAGGTATCTATTGATATCAATATTGGTATATATATGGGTGTTTATACAGTTTCCCTAATATGTATATTGACTGTGTATATGAAATGACTCACACTACGCGCCCTAGGAACATCCCGCTATAGCTAGCATAACGTGGCCCGAGCTAAAGACGTATTTAAATATGACAATGTTGTTGGACCGAGAGGTTGGGGTCTCACTTAAAACTGTTAATGAGTCGTCATCGTCGTCATCGTAACGGCGGAAGCTGCTGCTGCTGCGTTACAGTTAACAGTTACATATCGCGCACGCTCTACCTTGACATTGTGTGCGTTCGACTGTGCCTCAGCTGAGTGGCAGGCTTTGTGGGCAATGTGACTATGCGACGATTCGACTCGGCGGCTTCCTCCATGTAAAATGCGAGCAGATGCTGAGCATTAAAACCCGTTTACGATTGCCATTATCGTGAGCACGTAGTGACAGATCAAATATTTGTATTCATTGGGAAAATTAATTAGCAGAGCGCAAAATACAAAAAGCAGAAAAACGGAAAGCAACAACCAGAAGCAAAGTAGAAAAGCCTTTTAATTAGTTTAATTAAACATAATTATGCACAAGGCGGCGAATTGTAAACAAATTCTCAACTATTTCCAAGTGCCAGCCGGCAAAGCTACAAAGCAAACAAACAAACACAAACAAAACATTGGGAAAACAACAACTCGAATATGCGGAGCGAATTTCGAAAATGAAAACGCACCTAATGATCAATGGGAGTGTTTATGTACCTGTAGCCGGAGAGCATGGGGAGCCAAGAATTTGGCGTCCAATTCTGGGCCCAAAAATAAAGCACTTGGCCGGCCACCGAAAAGTTCAGCGTGTTTGTGGCCGAGTGCGATAACCCACAGCTCTATAAATAAAACGGTGCATTCAAATTTTGCCAAAAACATAATAAAGAGAAAGTGAAAATGGGGGTTACAACCAATGAATATTTCACGCCAGCAAAGTCTCTAAAATCTGAATAGCTAAAGATCTAAAATTGTAGGAGCACACTTGAAATTGGCTAAAACATTAATTGTGGCGTCAGTTGTCTTAGGAACTAGTCGACATATAAAAGCTGACCTAATGGGCCTTTAGAGACTTCACATCTAATTGCGTGGAAAATGCGATTGAACTCTGCTAGGCCCTCAATACATGACGAATTGTTTTGAAGCCTGTCCAATGTTGGCGCACAGTGTGGTAATTTGATTTGCAACACAGCCAGCGATTCGTGGCGACTTACCGTGAGTCATAGCAGATAAGAGCGCGGAGCCGTGGAATAGGTGGCCTATGACAGGATTACAATGTGCTCGAATGACATCATATACATAGTGCCACTGTGAATATCACGTGTTGGCTTCACTAACACAAAGCCTAATAACAATAGCGACAATAAAAATTACTTCGCTGCACTTTAGAGCTGAGCAGCAAAGAGTTGCGCGATTCGAGAACAACAAATGACGAGTCCGAAATGCAGGCACTATAATATGCTTTTTCCGTTGGGTGTGTGCCAAGTGTTATAGCAGACAAAAATGGTGAAATTGAAAAGTCAGCCATAGACGCGGCCGGCAGAACACAAAAGATGCCAAAGCAATGTGTCAGAGCAATCAGTCAAGAGGCCAAACACTCCGGGAGGCCGACAATTGAGTCATTAGCCAAATTAGACCAATTGTAGCCGCCGTAGCATAACAGAAAATCAATAAAAACACCATGTATATACATAGACATAAATAAAGTATATGATTCAAACTAAAGTTAACAAAAAGAGTCAATCAAACTTATGGAAAACAAAAGAGAAAAACTTTCACCTGCAAGCCAATGCCAGAAGCAAAGACAAACAGAACACGGCAAAGTAAACGTGGAAAACGAACTCACCCTCAGCAAAGCCCGCCCTACGCAACATGTTCCATGTTCGGCTGGGGAGGTGGGCGGGCAGCTGGCGGGGCTGAAACTGGAGCACGCTCTCGCTCTCATCACAGCAGCGACAAACAATAAGGGAAATAAAGCAAGCGAACAAATTTTCATTTGCAGCGACGCGAAAGTCGGCGGCAGCTGTGAACAAATTGCAGGGTATGAAGGTGGTGTATGTGCGGGTGCTAGGCCAATAGCCAATATCAAGTGCGAAGCGATGGCCGTTAGGATTTGCGGGGATTGAGGTCGCCACCAACTGGCAGTCGGTGTTGTTGATAATGATGTTGATGTGAGAGTGCGGTGCCAAGGGCGCGTTGCAGCCAAATGGACGCGGCTCACAATGGGCTGAAAAGTAACAATTGACAACGCGGCGTATGCGCGATGCGACAGCCGAGCCGAAAGGCAGCCTCAGCTGATGTTGCTACTGTTGCTGTTGTCGTTGCTGTTGTTGCTGTTGTTGCTGTTGTTGTTCTTGCTGCCTGAAACACTGACACACTGAACGAGTTTTAACACACATACAGCTTACATATACAAGCACGCACACACACATGTAAGAAACTCTCGCTTGCTTCCTTTTAGCAGGCGTGTGTGTGTATGTGTGTGTGTGTGGGTATCTGTTTGTATTCGTGTCTGTGCCTGTGTCTGTGCCTCTGTCTCTTATGGATACACAATTTATGCTTGCCAATCGCACGCTTATGTTTATATTAAACGCTTTTATTATGATTGCGGATGCCAATTGAAACTTACCCCAGTTTATGGCTGCAAATCGTATGGTATACTAAGACAATGGCGCTGATTCCTTTTGAATTCGTTGAAACTTATTTAGTCGAACCGCCAAACGAATCGATTTGCAATATGCCCGATTAATGTTTAAACAAAACACAAACTGCATTTGTTTATCACACAGATGATCTTCTTATAGACATTATATAGATATTGAATATACATATATATATGTATATATGTATATATATTCTCTTCGCGTATTTATCGAGCAGGTCTTTTTTTTTTGCGCGCGCCGTGCCAGAGCAATTCGAAAGGCAGCTACGACAACGTCGCTGCTCGAGAGCCGAAAAGCGTATATACAACAAAATATTTGGTGTGCCTTTATGAGGATTACACACACTCACACAGAGACAGCCATACACAGCCAAACACACAGACTCTCAGAGATTTCGAGAGTTGAGCAATCCGCGGCCAAAAACAAACCAAAGAAAAACATACCAAATTTCCCAAATCGGCGTTGCCACCGTTTTCCTCCATGTCAAACGCAACGAATGTTTCCTGCTCCCAACTCTGGATGAAATAATGGACTTGTTAACAGAATGTTCGAATAAATTGATTTAGCTTTATATTTATATATATTTATATTTTGTGGAGAAATGTGTTTGAATGAGTTTATTTGACATATTTCACATGAGCATCTGGCAGCATTGTGCTGGGGGGAAAACTCTCGCAGCTTTTCCGACACGGACATGCGCACTGCGTCTGCCCGCTCTGCGCCTACCCACAGGTCGTATGAGTATTCGTCTGTTGTTCAGTGCAAGGCGCAACATATTCGAGCGTGTGATAAGACGCGTTCTCGATGACGACAACGGGCCTACGCACAACTATGCCACACTTTCGCTTTTCCCCCTTTCAGACTGACAGCGAGAGAGTGGAGAAAACGAAGAGCGGGAGACTCAATCTATGTGCGAGAGAGTGCGAGCGTGGCAATTTTTTCGGTAGGAGATAGGTCTAGTGGGCCCTAGACAACTGAGCGCTGCGTTGAGTGAGGTAGGAAATTTATAGCTGTTATCAGACAAACACGCACACAGACACATCCACAGAGAGCGAAGCAGCCCGCGGGAAAGGCACGAAAACAAACAAAAATCGGGAACTAACGAAAACTGGGTCAAACCCCAGCCCCCAAACCACCCGAACTGCCAAAGAATAATTTCGTAATGAATTTTACAACAAATTATAAAGCTGTGAAAAATTATGGAAAATTCAGGAAGCACACAAGATGAAGTGCTAAGAAAACAAACTATTTAACGGAGGGGCTTATATTATAAATAATTGTCCATAATATAGTAGCTACTAAAGCGCAAAATTAATGAATATACATCGATTCTCTACGAAGGAAGTTGTAAACTATTCGCCACTTTTAGATAATATAAAAATTATAATATTTATACTTTATTTATTGAAAATAAGATATTTTCAAATGACTCCCTTGCTTTGATTATTTATTTATTTGCTATACTTATTTAAATACATTTCAAATATCCTTAGCTTATAGAAATATGCGAAAAACAAGACACAATCCTAAACGAGAGAGGTGTGAAAAGTATTCAAGTATTAATGTATTCAATGTATTACTATGTAAATCAAAATGCAAAATTACATACATATTCATTCATTATACATACATATTTAGTAAACAACAGGCATTTTAGATAACAATTATTTTTCTTTATTTAAGGATTTCATTAGAAAACGTGTCACTGTTCTGGTTACCGGAACCAACTATTGATTCTTAATTTGATTTACAAACAACATGGATTTATGGGCTTGCATCGAAACAAAAGTAAAAATTTAAGTTTTTTGTCTTTGGGGTTTTCTTAGATTTTTACGGTTTTTTTTTGTTTGTGGAAAATTTAGTCCTACGTTGATACTGTTCTCTCGATCTTGAAAATGTACAAATGCTAAAAGTATTTTTTCTTCTTTTCTTGGTGTTTTTTCCTTTTTTTGTTTGTTTGCATTACATCAGATGGAAATTACAGCTAATTTGCGTATAGCACATTGCTCACTCTGATGCGCTACGACATGTACCAAAGGTTTGTGCGAAAACTGGACGCGAATTTGTGAATTCTTGGACTGTTTGATTGTTTCATTGGGAATTGGGCATTGTGTTTGTTTGTATGCTACCTTTCTTGACTTTCTATCCTATTCTACTCGTCAAATCATTTGTGTGTATATGCATGATTGTATGTACATAGCGTACATGACATGTATGAGTCTGTGTGTGGGTGTAGCTAATGCTCGCCTGTTTAAGAGTCTGCAGCTGCAACAGTGGTAATGAGAGGGCTCTTTGTGATGCCATTGCGGCGTTTGATGGCAAATTTGGCTACGCCTTTCTGACACTCAGTCGAGCCGCCCATGAGCACCATGAGTAGCCCATTGTGGGCCATTGCGTTCCAGACTCGCTCAATGAAACTATCTAATTTGGCAGCAGTGCGCTGAGCACTTTCTAGCACAAAATCCTTCTCGGGCACCAGCAGATTGGCAATGGTCAGAGCGTTCTCCAGCGCGATTTCGTTCACCTTGCGCACAGCCTCCTTGGTGCTGGACACCTCGTGCACGTAGACCGTCTTGCAACTGTCCTTTGGTGCAGCCTGCTCTGCCTTTCTGATGACCTCCTTCAGCCCAGGCTGCAGATCACCAACAGTCACGATAGCCGTGCGCTTGTCCCGCTTGGCTGCATGGGCCAACATATTGTTTTGCAGGCCATCGCCGCTGGCGGCTCGGATGATGTCATGGATTCGCTTGCGCTGTGTGAGAATCTCGTCGCCAAACTCAATGCTGTTGGCCAGCTTCATCTTGACCAGCTTGAGTGTGGCGCGTGAATCTTCAATGGAGTCATGTCCCTCCTCGTTCTCCTGTATGCTCTCCTGCAGAAATCGTTGGGCCAGGTGCTTGAGCTTGCTCTTACGCTTGCGCACGCCGCTTATGTTGAAGCACACACTGGTGTCTATCACATACGGATGCATCATTCGCATTGCATTCAAATCAGAGTTGAGCGATTGGCCAACCAAAATTGCGTCTGGCGGCAGCAATTCGGATACCTCCCGCTGCACATCCGCCAAACTCTTCGTCACAGACTGCATAATGTCAGCCGTGATGCCCGAGTATTGTGTTAGGTAGTCAGTGATTTTATTTTTGGGACGCACCAACGTCTCATAGACTGTCTTATACTTTTCATCCACTATGGAAATACGCGTCAGTTCGTTTTCTCCGGTTATTGTGCGACACATCTCGCAATCAACGCCGAACATGGGACTGCGATCGGTAACTGGAGCATATGATTTTTTTGTAAACTTAAACGACTGGAATCGGGCGTGTAGCTCGCCTTGCAGTGGTATCGGATAACCCTCATCGACCAATTGCAATGCGGAGAGCAATAGTTTTGTGCGAGGAAACTTGTCGTCTGGATGCAAATTTGGTGCTTCTGCTTTTGTCGACGGCGACTGTTTCTCAATGGGGAAAATCGCCTTTACGAGTAGCGTGGGATCCTTGTTCAGCTCTACAGCTGATTCCAGTGAGCCGTGCTCGTTAATCAGCTTCTGGGCCTGGACATTGGTAAGGGGAATCTGAAAACACAGGCGATAGCATTTAAATTGAATTCGCTTAATGAAATTATGTCATCGACTAACCTGCGCAATTGTATCAATGATCCTGCCCTCCTCACGCGGTGGCAGCACCACCTCAAGCTTTGTATCGAATATCCTATTGGTAGCCTCGAAACGGCTTTCATTCGACATATAGTGATAGAGCGATAGGCCATCCAATATGAGCACCACGCTGTGCGATAAGCTCTGGAACTTGTCGGCACAGCACCAGCGATCGGGTGCGCATGGACTCTTCTTACCAATGAGCGCTGACATCAACAGATGCTGTATGTCTGTCAGGAATATGGGCGTTCGTTCCTGCTGAGGTATTTCGAGAAGTGCACGTCGGCCCATCTCACGTAGATGCACGCCTGGCACACTCTCCAGTTCGCGCTTGCGACGACGCAGATCCGTGGACAGAGACCTGTATTGCTCCTGGGTGAGTGTGGTCGGCATGTCGACAAGCATATTGTCGCCGCCTGCTGAATTGTTGCGACTGCGCTTGATTTCTGGCTCATCGTGGTCCGCCTCACCAGCATCGGCGTTAGCAGCAGCATCACCGCTGCTGTCTGCAATAATAGTTAGACGATTTCGTGTCTTTCGCTTGCTGCACACTGTGATAAAGCCGTCATCCACCTCATCTTCGTTTTCATTATCGCGATGTTTCTGCTCTGCTTCATGCATGCGATCCCTGTCGTTCAACTGTATTAGATTTGCCAGCGCTGCCAGTTTTTTCTTCTTCTTCTCATTACGCTCCTGCTGCTTGGACGATTGTTGTTCTTTCATCTTCATTCGCCTGTTGGATAAACTGCACGATACAAGAGATATGAAAACACATGTGAGTTCTATAGGTTTTCTGATTCGTTCTGAGAATAAGTTCAAATGAACCAGCTGTTGCATTTATGTTAATGCTAACATGTTGCTCTGCTGCTGATAATGAGATACAATTTGCCCATAACTCGTTTTAAAAAATTGAATGTATCAATATATTTGTTTTGTTGAATAACATAAATAATTATTTTGTAAATAATATTCCGTCTAACAATGAAATGAATATAGAATTAATTCAGAATTATTATATGTTTACACCTTTAACAGAAGCGATACCTGAGGAGCAGCATTTCAGTTAACAGAACTGCTCCTCAAAAAGCGTTTACAGAAATGCGCATCTCTAACCGCAACAGTTGCTGAACCCTATCCGCTTTAACCGTTATAGTGCCGCGTGTTTTTAAGAAATTCTGCGAATGAGTGAGGAGGAAGCGTACAATTAAACATTTGACTGTTGATATTTAATAAATAGTGCTAAATATGTATACGGCAGTTAAGCCACTTTCGAAGTATTTGCAACTGAAGTCGGTTCGCATTTACGATGGCATTTTCACGTTCCACGCTAAAGTAACTTGCGCCCTTTTATTGGCTTTCACAGTTTTGCTATCTGCAAAACAATATTTCGGGGATCCACTAGTTTGCATATCAAACATGAACGACAAGGACTTTGTAAACTCCCATTGCTGGACATTGGGGATGTATATAATGAACTACGAAAATGACGAATTGGCGGACAAACAAGAGAAGAAAATTGAGAGGGATTATAAGAACCAGTTTCTTAGAGCCGAATTTAAGCCTAAAATGGATAGTAACTTGCTACATAACGCTGCTCCGTTGACTGCGGATCCTTCAATTCCACAAGAACGCGTCTTTCTACGCTATTATCAATGGGTGGTGCCCGTCCTGTTGCTGCAGTCGATTATCTTCTATCTGCCAGCATTTCTGTGGAAGATTTGGGAGGGCGGGCGCATGAAGAGCCTCTGTTCCAACTTGGATAATGTGCTGGAATCGAAAGAGAAGACTACAGCGCATCTGCGCAAGCTGGCCAAATATTTTACCAGCGACTACAAGGACACACATTTCCGCTATTTCACTTCCTATATAATCTGTGAAATTTGCAACTTTATAATTAGCGTAAGGTCAATCAGCTGCATCACCCAAAACTTTAGTTAATTAGATTTCTATTCCAGATTATCAACATGCTGCTGCTGAATGTGTTCTTGGATGACTTCTGGTCGCGCTATGTGAAGGCTGTGGCTGCAGTGCCGGCCTATAACTGGGATGAATGGAATCGGATCACAACGCACATATTTCCCAAAATAGCGAAATGCGAGATATTGAAATTCGGCTCCAGCGGCACCCTGGAATCTATTGACAATCTGTGCCTTTTGCCGCTCAACAATTTGAATGAGAAAATCTTTGTTTTCATGTGGATCTGGTTTATTCTAATGGCCATTTTGGCAGGCTTGAAGATCATCTATCGTCTTATCGTCATTTTCCATCGTGGTCTGCGCTTTCAACTGCTGCGCGCCCAAACACGCTTCATGCCCCAATTGACATTGAAACGCGCCATTGCTAATTTTAGTTGCGCCGATTGGTTTATGCTAATGCGTGTCAGCAACAATATGACTCGCGAGCTATTTAGCCAGCTGATGGAACTGGTCTATGACGAACGCTTTCCCACTAACAAGCCAATTCCAAATGCGGACGGCAAGTTAGCCTGAAACACTTTATAAACCATATTTTCTATTTACTAAGTACCACTCGCATTGCGGGCTATATAGTTAAGAAGAATGACTATAACTTAATTAACTTTTGATATTGATTTACAAGTACTCGATATGAATGAATTATCGAAATCCTATTTGTTACGTTAATTTTGAACCAAATGAGTAAACTGAACGAGTTATCGACTATTTTGAAGAACATTGTATAACTGCTTATTTTAAAGCTATACTTAAGATATAACTTTAGAAATAACTCACCATTCGCTCTGGCTCGACTGAGAGTATAGAATTGTACCGCACATCTTGCTCACCCGTTGTGCGAGGTGAACTAATCGCAGTAGTTGATAAAGCAGACACTTTACTGAATTTTGCATCAATTTTTTGTGAGTGATTTCTAAATAACAAATGAAGAATGATTAATTGGTAAATGAATATGAACTAGATTTACTTACAATAAATCTGATAATAAAATTTTGATTTGGACTATTTCCTCGGAAGTTTTCATGGAGGTTTTTTTATTAACGGGTATATTTATTTGCGTGTCTGTTTTTCTAGGTCTTTAACTAAAAAAATATTTTTGTTGTACGTTTTTAGTGTACAAAATTTGTAAAATGACAACTGAAATTCCAAAAGATCAAGGCATGCTCGACCCCAACAAGGGGCATTGCCATCCAAAGCAGAAAATGAAACCCAATTGATACTGAAATCGATGCGTTGTTGGTTGGCCTCTGGTGGGTGGTTCGTTGCTCTGTTGCCATCGCCATTCCCTTCAACTTGCACTCTAAACGCATTTTTGTGCATCGCTCGCAATTTCAATTGCAATTTTCATTAACCAAAAAATTGTAAAGTTCAAAACATTTTGTACACAGCACAGCAAAATGCGCCACCATCAAAGTGGGTCGCACACAAGCTGATCCACTTTCCAAAAGCTTCAAAAGCGCGCCCGGCTCCGTCGATGTCTTCAGTTGCCGCTTGGAGCGCGCGGAAGTCGCTCGCATTCGAAATCGTCGTTATTCAGTTATATCGTATACTACCACTTAGAGCCGGTCGGTCCGTCAGCCCAATTTGGATTATTCGTTTCCGATTTTTGTTTAAGTGAATCGCTGTAATTGGATCCTTCATTTTTTTGTGTGTTCGTCTTCTGTGTAATAAACAAGTGTAACATAGTGAAATATAATTTTAAAAAAATAAATAAAATAAAAGAGATATATCAGAAATCTCAACGAGAAAAGTGTATAAAAATATGCATTTAATAATTTAATAAAATATATTGTTAATATATAAATCTAACTAAAATGAATCCAAGTTTGGATGGTATGTCAGACTTTGCATTAAAATTATTTAAATATAAAAGTAAATCTTAATAGCTTTAATTATCAAATCTATAGATATGTTCTTTTTAAATCACCATAAAAAAAGAAGTTTAAATACCTGGCAGCTATTTAAGCTTATGTTTTCATTTTGTTCAGTTTCCATAATTTAGTGCATCAGCATTTCTTCAAGTTGCGAAACTTCTCGGCAGAGAACTCGCTGACCAAAATGTATATATGAAAAGAAATTGAAAATACTTTCGATACAAAAAAAAAATGTTGAGTTGTTGTTGTTTAAGTTAATAAGTTGTTAAACATAATTCAATGCACAGCAATACAAAAATGAGTTCAACTAGACTCCTACAATATACGAGTGCATATATAAGAAGGTATCGACTGGATTATACCCTGCCAGTTGTGATAAGAGGAATGCACTTAAATTAAAGAGTTTTGCCAAGTGAAAAATAGAGAGAGGAAGAGCGAGGAGATTAAGATAGAGAGACAGAGTGGTACAGGGTAACTGATAAATATTTTACAGAAATCTGTTCAGCAAATGAATATATTATAATCCTATAAATACTACAAATCGCTATCATAGCCCGACTTTATAGATTACAATTAAAATTGATTCACTGCCGATCTATTACGCTTTCCCAGAACTCGAAGCGAAGCGTTCGCTGCGTCTTTTACGCCGGGCCGGCAATTCTCGCCTGCCTTATACGCGTATTCTGATCATATCCCTGGCGGTCATAGCGACATTACTCATCTCACTCATCTATTATGGCATTGTGCTGGAGCGCATGGGTAAATAGAGCAACAACAGCTTCGGACAAATAATTTATTTAAATATGTATTGCATAACTCCTCCAATGCAGATCGCTTGCGCCAAATAATGTCGCTCAATCAGAAACACGCGCGTCATGTGCAACCCATTGATGAGAAGCCGGTCGTAATAGGGCCGCAATTGGAACCTTTTCGTTTACCGCTGAGGAAATCTGATTCCGAGCCGATTGCAACCAAGAGCGAGGAGCAGCTATTGCGCTTAAAGCATTTGCGCCTCAAGTTTCGCATGAAGCGCTTGAAGCTTCGCTCGCGACGCAGTCTGCAGTCTTTAGATTTGCTTGATCCCATCCAGCTAGAGGCCAAGATGCAGCAGCTGTATACCAGGATGCGCAACAAGCGTGCCCGGGCAGTGTTGAGTCAGCTTGAAACGGAGTACGTGAGGTGCAAGAAGCAGACACCAGAGAATTGCATGTCGGCTTTCATGCGCATGTACCAGATGGCCAAGGAGGTAACCGAAAAGGTTGACAAGATGAAGGAAATCATTCGGGATCACCTGGACTCACACAGCGTCGAGTCGCATGAGTTTGAGCCATATGCTCCGGCCAAGGCGACGACGAACGCAACAGTCGATCTACTGCAGGAGGTGACGACTCCGCTCGCAAACAGCAGCGCAGCTGGCGATGGGGACAACGAGGAGACGACGACAGTGAAGCCCAATAGAGTCAAGATAAAACCAGCGCAGATCAGCTGGATTATCGATGGACCCGGACACGACGAGCAGGAAGCGTATGTCGAGAATACACCCAGAGCTATGTTGGACCTGAGCAACGGAACGACAACTACTTTCGGTACAACAACAATGGAGAGCACCATACCTACGACAATGATGGACGTGGAGGCAACTACAACAACACCTAATAGTAATCACAGCTTCACTACTGTTTCTCCATCTCCGCCAGCCTCTGATAAAACCACCTCCAGCCACATCAGCCCCTTTACTAGCACCACCAGCCATCTTTTATCAATTCTTACCACTGAGGCACCCGAATCGGACAACATAACAGATCAAATCACTTGGATCTTGGATCGTTTTGATAAGCCCAAAGAAATTATTCACACCACAGAGCGAACAATGGATAAAACCACCATAGAAACCACTATGCCACCTAGCATCGAACATGAGTCACTTCCATTGCACTCCGATAGCCATGTGAAAGAGCAAACAGCAACAGATGCACCTGCACCACTCGCAACCACCGCCAAAGCGCCGAAAGAGACAACAACACACAAGAGCGTAGCAGGTCAAGAGGTGGAGGGTAAAGTGCAGATGAGCACAACTAGCACCACTACAGTGATACCCACAACCACAATAACGACTACCACTCCACCAACCACAACGACCGAAGCTACAGATGGCGCCAACCACACCGCCTATCCGACTAAGCCCAAGCCAATCAAAATCAGTTGGATAATTGACGGCTATGTGAACAGCGATGAGGAGAGTAGCACAACTCAAGCACCAACCACAGTAACCACCACTCGCACGATCACGCCCAACACCACTGAGAGTGCAACTGAAGTCGCGTCGTCACCTATATACCCACCTACAACCATAGAGAACGTTGGCACTGACACAACCGAACCCACACCAACTGGCATCACAACTGAGAGCAGCAATCGAACCGCCATCACGGGCACCACTGAAGCTGAAAATATGCTGACTGAAACTACTCAAACAGCTGCCACTGAATCTACATTTGAGAGCACCACTCACATAACCACCAACAACTCCTCTGGGTGGGCAGCTGACGCACATCCATTAGATAATCCATCGAGCATGGAAAATATGATAATTGTTACAGCTCAAGCCCCGGCGGTCACTGAAGCCACCACCAACAACACCACTGAGAGCACCACTCTAATAACCACGGAAGTAGCACCTCAGGTACATCCTTTAGACAATCCCGCGAGCATTGAAAACATGGTGGTTGCCACAACCGAAGCCGTAGCCACTGAAACCACCACTGAGAGCACCACTGAAGGTGCGCGCGTAGTGCACCCGCTGGACAATCCAAGTAGTATTGAGAACATGCTGGAGAGCTTTGAGCGCCATGAGGAGGAGAAGCCGCTGATCCACGTCCTGCCCAGCAACGACACATCAAAGCTTGGGGAGTCGGAGAGTTGGGATATCTATGACCGAAAGCATTGGCTGAAGCAGTTCGAGAAGGAGGCAGCGCCGAAGCAGGACGAGCTCATCGACACATTCGGCACGGAGCAGGACACTCAGAGTCTGAAGCAGCTGGGACCCAAAATAAATCCCGTCAGTGGCAAGGTGACAAACGGTAAAGCACTTCGATAGATACTCCCTTTATAAGCCCTCATTTATAGTGATTCTCTGTTCTTGCAGCTGCCGATGCACAGCTCATCACCATATGCGAGCACTTGTCCCGCAAGCTGCAGCTGAAGGAGGCCGCCGAGGCAAAGGAGGCGGACAGCCATGAGCCGTACACCGCCTCGCCGACCGTGCAGTTCACGAGTCGGGCGCCTGGCGGGTTTCCCGTCTCTGGCGAGACGATGAAGGCTTCTGCCCAGTTCATGTTCAATCCGAGCTTCGGCATGCCCAGCATACCCGTCTGCTTCTACATGACTCCTGCCAACTTCCGCATGCCCATGTGGTCGCCCACGCCCTCGTTTATGGGCATGCAGAGCGCCCAGTTTGGCGGCTCATCGAATGCCGGTGGCATCTTCTTTGTGCCGCAGCAGTTCGGGCCGTCGGGCAACTTCTTCGGTGGCAGCGCCGGCACAGCGGGCGGCGCGCAGAACCAGCTGCCCAACATCTTCTCGAAGAACGCCTCGCCGCAGAAGCAGTCCAACGGGCAGCAGCAGCTCTACTGCACCTACATGCAGAACCAGCAGGGCCAGGCGGCACAGGCGGGCAATATGACGCCCAACAACCAGGCGGGCTTCTCCAATGCCAACTTCAAGATGCGCCACGCCAACCAGACGGGCGTGGCGCAGCGCAGCCAGATCATCTACGCCTCCTACCTGGGCGTGCCGCAGCAGCCGCAGGAGCGCTTCAAGTGCCCCGAGGCGGAGCAGGTGGCCTGCTTTGGCCAGAAGCAATGCATTGCCGCGTCGCGCTGGTGTGACAACGTCGTCGACTGCTCGGACGGCAGCGATGAGTCGGCCTGCACCTGCGCTGATCGCCTGGACGAGGATCGGCTGTGCGACGGCTACGCGGACTGTCCCATGGGCGAGGATGAGCTGGGCTGCTTTGGCTGCGAGCCACTGGCGCACTCCTGCTACGAGAATGCCGGGGAGTATGCGCGCCACAATCGCTCCACCCTGTCCATGTGCTACAGTCGCTACGAGCGCTGCGACGGCGTCTTCAACTGCCTCAACAAACGCGATGAGCAGCAGTGCAGCCTGCTGGTCAGAGATGTGGCCAATCCCATGGTAAGCCGAAAGCGGAGTCTCTAGAGTAATCTCACTGCCACGTTTCCCTTCCGCCTTTAGTCGCATTCAGCCACCGCCTCGGAGGGCTTCCTGTATCGCAATCATCAGGGCGAGTGGTATCCAGTTTGCAATAACGGCGACAGATGGGCTGCCGATGCCTGCGAAGTGTCGGAGCTCGGGGAAGCCACAAATGTGACCTTCAGGCAGTTGAAGCTGCCCGGGCCATTCATTGAGCCATCGCTGCATGCGGGCATTCACTTTGCCCAGGCCTGCCAAGGGCGCAATGACCAGGAGACGCTGCTGTACCACGTTGCCTATGTCAAGTGCCCGCCCAGGCAGTGCGGCCTGCCCAGCAAGCCGGGCGAGAGCGTGCGCTCCAAGCGCTCTAGGCGAGCGCCCATTCAGGATAAGTTGGAGTCGGGCAAGAGTCGCATTGTGGGCGGCAGCTATGCCGCTCCCTTGGAGTGGCCCTTCGCAGTGGCCATCTACCGGGATGGCAAGTTCCACTGTGGCGGCACCATCTACACCGAGCACTGGGTAAACTCTCACGAATCTCCCAGATCCCCTGCTAATCAGTCTCTTTCTCGCAGATCATCAGCGCTGCCCACTGCGTGATCAACTTTGGGAAGTACTACTACGAGGTGCGCGCTGGACTCTTGCGCCGCACCAGCTACTCGCCCGCCACGCAAATCCAGCCCGTTTCGCATGTGGTGGTGCATCAGGGCTACGAGCGGCGCAGCATGCGCAACGATCTGTCCCTGCTGCGCGTGGCAACACCGCTGCAGTTCAATCGCTGGGTGAAGCCCATCTGCCTGCCGGATGTGGGACGGACGACCTTTGGCGACGACTGGATCTGGGGACCCGAGGAGCACACGCTCTGCACAGTCGTCGGCTGGGGCGCCATACGAGAGAAGGGACCGAGCAGTGAGTAGCCATGGACTCTGACTTATAAATGCCATTCCACTCATTCACCTCTGCTGCAGGCGATGCCATGCGTCAGGTTGTTGTGCCCATACGCAAGGGCTGCACGGATCCCGAGGACCAGGCGTCGGAGGATGTGTGTGCCGGCGAGCCGGGCGGCGGTCGCGATGCCTGTCAAGGCGATTCGGGCGGCCCGCTCTTCTGCCGCAGCGTCACGCAGCCGGAGCAATGGTATTTGGCAGGAGTCGTTAGCCACGGCAATGGCTGCGCCCGGCCCAAGGAGTTTGGCGTCTATACGCGCGTTGCACTCTATCTGGACTGGCTGGAGCTGGCGGTGACACCGCGTCTGCTGCCAGCACGTCAGCCGCTCCAGCGCTGTCCCGGCTTCACCTGTGTGTGGGGCGGCAAGCGATGCATCGCCCAGCGACACCGCTGCGACCGCAACGTGGATTGTCTGGGCGGCGAGGATGAGGTGGGCTGCTCCTACAACTTCATACCGGACATGGTGGGCGGCACTCGGCTGAATGTCAGCAGCACCACCGAGAGCGACTATTATCCCCAGGAACAAAAGGGGCCACTTGACCAGGAAGTGCAGCAAACTGAGACCAAACAGCGCCAGGATGTGCCCATAGACAATGATGACTTGTTTGCTGACTTAACCACTGAAAACGAGGGGAGTAAAGCGGGAGCCATGACTGAGGAGCAGAGCAACACGCCAGCAGCAGAGACCACAACCACAGGCAGCTCAGCAGCAGCAACAACAACAGCAACGACAGCAACAACTACTTGGCCCACGCCCACAGAGGATTTGATGAAGTTGACGGACCTGATAAGCCAACTACTTGAAGAGTCAACGACGCCGAGTCCAGGTCATTCTACAGCAACTGCAGCTGCAACAAGTGCAACAAATGCCACAGACGAAACAATGGCAACAGTTGCAACAACGGCAGCAACAACAACTATTGCTGTTGCAGTTGCAAGCACAACTTTGGAGCCGACTTTTATAGCCATTGACAGCACAACTAGGCAAAGTGTGCCACAGCCTGCGGCAGCAATGACAACAACAACAACAACGACAGTTGCCACAACCTCAACCACAACCACACAGGCAACCACAACAAACAGCAGCCAAGTTCAAACGGAGAAGCCATTGCCCAACAAGTTTATTTGCCAGAAGTCAGCTAAGAAAGCAAACTCTTGCCATCAATAGATTAAATACTTGTCAAACATTTGCAGACTGCCCCAAATCATTGATCGACTGCATCGCTGCGATCGCAAGGTGGACTGCGAGGATGGCACCGATGAGCTGGACTGCAGCTGCCGGGACTACCTCAAGGGCAGCCTCGGCGCGCTCATCTGCGACGGCAAGGCGGACTGCGAGGATTTGACTGATGAGCAGAATTGCGGTAAGCTCAGGGTAAACCCGATAACATGAAGCACTCAAGTTCAATATCCGCTCCAATCGTAGGTGGCTGTGGAGCTGATGAGTATCACTGTGCGCTGTCAAAGATCTGCCTGCCGCTGGCCAAGCGCTGCGACAACATCGTCGACTGCAAGTTCAATGAGGACGAAAAGGATTGCTGTGAGTAAACAAATGCTCAGCCGTGCTCTCATCTGGCTAATGATTCTCTCCCTCTCTCATACACAGTTGCCCTGACCAATGGCCATGACGTGCACTTCGACGCCCATCAGAAGCCGAAGTTCAGCCACGTCGGCATCTTCTCCAAGAATGCGCATGGACTGTGGCGCGTGGTGTGCGCCCACGAGACGGGCTTCCACGAGCACCAGGCCAAGACGGCGGACACTGTGTGCGCTCTGCTGGGCTTCAGGGGCGCGCAATACTACAACAGCACAGAGTTTGTTAGCCAACGGCAGATGCAGCCCATCACGCCCGAGCTGGCCAAATCCCGGGCTAGCAGTGATCTGCGAGCGCTGATGCGTGACAATGCGCAGCTGTCCAGCAATGAGTTGGGGCACTCCCATCCCCAGCAGATGCTGCCCGGCCAGCAGCGGGCGCGCGTGCTGCCCAGCAAGTGTCTGGGCATCTATGTGGAGTGCAATGCCCGCTCCAATGCGACGCTGCCGCTGAAAACCTTCAGCGCTGGCCAGGCGGTGACGCCTCCGCCCGCTGAGCAGCTGCCTGAGCTGCAGCCCTCCATCCAGACAAACGTGCGGCCATATGTGCACTTCAAGCCGCTGCTGCCGCTGCAGGTGGTCAACAAGAAGGACGAAATCATGGATCACCTGGAGACACTGATCAAGAGCAAGAATAACAAGACGCTGCTGGTGCAGGAGCAGCTGCACGAGGCCATCGAAGAGCTGCATTGGCCCTGGCTGGCGGACGTGTATGTGGACGGCGAGCTGTGGTGCCTGGGCGTTCTGCTGGACAAGCACTGGCTGCTGGTGCACGAGACCTGCCTCGCCGGCTTAAGGTTGGTGGCTTTGCTGATCTTGATCTTGGTCCAGTTTTAATTCCCTCTTCCTTCCGGCACAGCTTTGATACACACTACATCAGCGTCCTGCTGGGCGGCGGTAAGACCAAGCGCTCTCTGCACCACAGCAACCACGAGCAAATACGTCGCGTGGACTGCTTCGAGACGGTGCCGCGCTCCAATGTGCTGCTCTATCATCTGGAGCAGCCGGCGAGATTCACGCACTTTGTGCTGCCCACGTTTCTGCCAGAGATGTGAGTAAATTCAATTCATGCCCACATCAACCAAGACTAAACTCCCATTTCTCCTGCAGCTCTCCTCAAGACGAAGTCACTCCGCACGAATGCATCAGCGTGCTGCACGATGATCGCACGGGGCGCATTAAGACCGTGGCCACCGCTTCCATCACGAACGACAGCAGCTGCAGCTCCTGCTACCAGCTGCAAGAGCGCAAGCCGTCCAGCAACCTGATGCGCATGCTGAACCTGAGTGCCGAGGACATGGCCTCCATATCGGAGGAGGTGGAGCTGGTGAGCGGCGTGGCGGGTGCCAAGTCGATGCCCGCCCTCACCACATTCACCAGCTGCACGCAGTTTGGCCAGCGGAATCAAACGAATCTGAAGAGCCAGCCCACAGATCAGGGCGTGCTGGTGTGCAGGGATGCACACACTGGCTGGTATCCTGCGGCGATCTTCAGCTACAACAACACCAACTGCCGCAGCTTCAGGTCGCCTTTCCCCATTAGGAAACTCAACGAGGCCTACAAAATGCTGCAGCACGTCATAGGTATTGTCCGAGCAGACGTTTCCTCTGAGTAGATTACTGATATGTGAATCACCCCTAGATCATCCGCATTGCAGCAATGTGCTGGCAACGCCCCCTTGCGCCACCCATCGCTGTCCTCTGGGCGCCTGCCTGCCGCAGTCGGCGCTCTGCAATGGCCGCAACGACTGCCACGATGGCAGCGACGAGGATGAGGCCAAGTGCCGCGAGCTCAAGCAGCGCTGCGGCCCTGGCGAAATGAAGTGCCGCTCGAGTGCCAAGTGCGTGCCGAAGAGCAAGTTCTGTGACCATGTGCCCGACTGCGAGGACATGACGGACGAGCCCACCATATGCAGCTGCTTCACCTATCTACAGTAAGCTACATAGACCTCCTATACTCTTATATACTCTGGTACAAACCTATTCACATCTCGCCCTATAGAGCCACGGATCCCTCTAAGATATGCGACGGCAAGCGCAACTGCTGGGACAAGAGCGATGAGAGCTCGGTGCTCTGCAACTGCACCGCGGATCACTTCCAATGCACTTCGTAGGTCGACTCCAAAGGTGAATGTTTAATCTGATCTCTAACGAATCTCTTCGACAGCTCGGATGATTGCATTCCACGTGACTTTGTCTGCGACAAGCAGCCCGACTGCCCGGACGGCGAGGATGAGCTCTTCTGCTTTGGCCTGGAGCATCCGCTGCTGGACCAGCACGAGGATTACTGGGCGCAAACTGAACACGGCTACCAGAGGCCGAGCATGCAGTACGGCCAGGTTATTGAGCAGTCCTACGGCATTTGGCACACCAAATGCTTTCCCAAGAGCAAGCCGCCGGGCATAAACGAGGTGCGTGAGATATGCAAGAAGCTGGGCTACAATCCCGATCGGCTGCCCAGCTATCGGCTCCTAGACGACGCCAGCAATAGGCCGCAGCACACCTTCGAGGTGCCCGACAGACGCGGACGCGTCTTCTCCAACGAGACGGTGGTGGGCAAGTACCGCGACTCCACCAAGGCGGTGATCATCAGCAAGTTCTCGCCGCTGCAGCTGAACGAACAGCTAACGCTCTTCCTCAAGCCGAGCCGGGCCATTGCGGAGCTGGTCCGATGGAATGCCACGGACTCGAATAGCTGTTACAGGCTGGAAATACGTTGCGTCTGAATATTGAATAGCCCCATCCCATAATAACCCCATCTGCTCGTTGTACTTTGTACGTTTTAGTAGCAAATAAAACGAGTTTTTAGCTAAATATTTATATGTTGTTTTTTATTTTTATTATTTTAATTTTATTTATTTTTTATTTTTTAATCAGTTTTCTATTTGTTGCATACTTTTCTTTTTATTATGTATTTTTCTTGTTTTTAATTTGTTAATTTATTTATTACCTTTATTGGTTTTTTTTTTTTAATATTTTTGAAGCTGGGTTCCTGGAATTTTTTTTTCGTATTATATTTAACAAACAAATTTATTATGTTTATATAAATGTAAAAAATCGCACGTTTTGTTTTAGTTTTTGCTTTTCTTGTTTAGTCAAATTTTAAACAATTGAATACTTAAAGCACTTAGCATAATTTTTGTTTAGGTTTGGTTTTTAGTTTTGTTAATTATAAATTCGTTAAAAAGATTTAAGATTGATTTCTTGTTTGTTTTTTTTTTTTTCGAAAGAAAAGGTACTTGAGAATCGTGAATATAATTATCTTAGGAGTAATCAAACACCATTTGGGGATTAGTCCGGTTAGTGGTGATGCCTTTATAAGTAAATTTAACAATATATATTTAAGATTTGCAACGAGCATCTTTGGGCTTAAAGAAACTTCTAAAGAAGGCTGGGTAGAATTGGTTTATACAACTTGTTATAAATATTATATTTTTTATAAGTCTTTGGCGCTGATTATAACAATATAAACATGGGAATACTCTTCTAGGTTTAGCTAAATAGTTGAACATAAATTAAGTTTTAGGGAGTTTTTAGGCAAATACTTTAAAAGTTATTTATAGGAGAGTTTGATTTTTAAGTAAGTTTTAGTTTTTCTTTTATCATACAAAAAACAAGGTTTTTTTCTTTATTTTATAATTTCAAATTGAATCACAAATGTTTTCGAAAATATTTGTATTATGTATGAACAATACTTAGGCTAGTGTGTTTAGTTAGTTTGTGTTAGTTTTTCGTTTAAATGTGCCTATGCTTTTCTTTAAGTGTAGTTTGCGCATTGAAAAGCTGGACTAAAGTGTGGCCTTTAAGCTTTCAAGTGTGAGTGTCAGGGATTTGCTTTAATATATGTATGTTTGTGTGTGTGTGTATAGTACAGTAGTATAATAGATAGAGGCATAAAGTTTTCAACACAACCTTTTTCGCAATTCTAAGTTCAGAGTTATAGAAGAAAGCGTATAACGGTAAAAATGAATGGCCAATCGCCAAAGCCTAGTTGCTTATACTAAAACTGAAACTAAGCTGTACTTGCAGCCATTTCCATCATATCTATGATTCTAAATATCGTTTACGTTGTCATGAAACACAGCAGTTTATATATTTACATGTACAATTTGTTGTTGGTTTTCATTCTATATCATTTATAAGTACCTACCCGATATTAGTTGCTGTCACTAATTTAATGGCATCATTATCATATATCGTATTGTTTTAAGAATTTCGTAAACTTTACTAACTACGAAATGTTGTGTGTTAAGTGTTGTTGCTAAAATTCTTAATGAAATAGTTGGTGCGTTTTTATTTACAATTTGTTTATATATATTTTTGTATATCTGTATCTAGTAGTCGTTAACGTAAGTAGTTAGTTTAGTTTAGTTTAATTTAGTTAGTATTTGCTAAGTAGGTATATTAAAGCTTAGGAAGTTAGTAGATTTCACGTTTTTTCTCACACCGATGAGCGCCGCTTGTTCAAATCAAAATATATATATTTATCGTAGGTGGTTAAGTATATGTCGTTCATTTAGTTATGACTAGACTCTAGAGTTTCATTTGTTTATATTTTTCCTAGGTGTGGCAAATCTCGGCAGCTGTTAATTTCCTTAGCTAAACATAGAGAATTCAATTCTTATAAT
The DNA here is from genome assembly GCF_001654015.2 of Drosophila navojoa. The sequence goes on from NW_022045902.1 coordinate 381,543, forward strand.
ACATTTACTCTACAGCCGTAAAATATGCCAAGGATTTCATTGAAATTGGCCTCAGCACAAAAGCTGGCTACGATTTGTCCTTGGAGGAGGCTAAAGCGAGGTAGCCTGCCCAGGGTCGATTGAAATGGTTTCAGAACAAGCATTTGCTATGCATAGATCATAGGAGAGAGTTCTATTCAGCTCAGCGACTCGCAAAGCTTTCATAATAAATATATAATAGTAAAAATAAAGTTCAATAAATAATTCATATATATTTCACTAAAAATGTTCACAACACGCACAAAGTAGTTGAGGCTTAAAACAAAAATTTCTTTTTTTACTAAATAAATAACTAAATAAAAAGTAAACAAACACCTTAAGCAGATGACGTCATTTGTAAAATTGTTTTGTGCGCATTTGTTGGCCCGTTCGAGCTTTGGCTTAAGCTACAAATTAAGCATAACTAACTAAACATTCAGTTAACAGAAAAGGACTTTACGTTCAACAGAAGCATACAAGAGCAGAACACTTGAAATTATAGCAGAGTTTATATAAATATGTGTATATAGAGTTGACTATAATTTCGATCACTAAACAAAAACGTTGACTAAATGACTGAGCTGTTTGGTTAAAAGCGAGCGCATGATTTTCTTTTTAAATGTAAGTTTGAGTTTCAGTTTGCATAGTTGGTGGCTACATCAGCTTTCGTTTCTCTCCCCTGGCTATCGCTGTCAAGTTCATTCACTCGTTCTGGCAACTCTTCTGTCGCAGACGTCTGTGGGTAGCACGAGGGCGGAGGTGGAGCCGAACTTAACGGCTCTTAAGTACTCTTCTCTTTGCTCTTTTCCAATCCATTGCTCTCCTCGATGGGCGGTGCGTCCAACTGGGTGCGCACCAAATGGGCTGGCAGCTTCATATTGATGGGATCGTTAATGCGACTCAGATTGTACTCCAATTCCGCGCTCTTCCGCTTCAGCCGATTGTAATGCTCGATGTCAAACTGCGCTTTCTTGGCGTTCCTGTACATGTTTAACGAGTACTCGCGGTTGTACACATTCTCCATAATGTATTCCTGCCGGGGCAATCAATCAGTGTTACTACACCACAATCGTTATTGGCAAGCATTTTCGTTCAACTTACGCGCTTCGTTACACAATAGTAGGCGTACATGGCCATTGTCGTGCCATAGGTAACAAAATAGGTGACCGGCTCCATAATATCCCAAGAGTATTCCCACCAGGTCAATCGCGCGAGTATGCCGAACTGCACGGACATCAGTCCAAGGCCCACCCAGGTCATCATGTTGGTGCGTCGCTCAGCCTTTTTGACCAGCTCCATTTTTTTCTGCCAATCGATAGTCAGGTTACTGTAGATCAACTGCTTCAGAGAGAGCTGAGACAACTCACCTCCTCCAGTGGCTCCAGTTCGTAGCGCAGCGTTTCCAGTTCCTTGGCCAGTTGATTGCTCTTCTCCAGCTGATACTCGCCCACATTGAAGGCCTCATAGAGCTATTTGAGTTACCAATTAAATCAAATTCTTTGCGCTAATGCATTTATTTAAATACCTGCGCTATGATCTTGCGCACTTCGTCCATTTTATCAATCTTCTCCATTGTGATCTTTTCACGTTCCGGCGGCTTGACATCCAAATTACGATTATTAATTTGTATGCTGCAAGAGAAGTTTATAAAAGAATTTGAATTGTTTTTATTTACAATTAGATCAAACCGTGAGACCTACCTAAACTCATCGTCCAGTAAGCGCTCGATGGTGCAGGAGGAAGCAATGCGTACGCCGTGCTTATTGATAATTGCAGCACGATCTATGCCCCGATCCTCCTCCCTCAGCATTGCCAGCAGATGCCCGACCGTATGCGAGATGGGCTTCAAGGCGAACTGGCAGAGCTCATTGCGGCTGGGCAGGCGAACTGTCAATTGTGGCATGCCATTCACATACTCCAATAAGACGTCATCTAAGGTTGAGTGAGAGAGTAAAGGAGAAAGAGAGAGTTAGGTATATAGTATATCTTAGTAAATGCATAAGAAATCTCTTCAGCTAAGGCATGTTTGGCATATCATGAAGAAGAGTGAAGAGTGCCGGAGACTAAGAGTGTGAGGGAGAGAGGGATTATTATCTACCTGATCAGGCATACATATATTAAAATCATTTCAGCTACTACATTTCTTATGAACAGAGAGGGTGAGAGTGATAGATTATATATTCTCGACGAATACTTTTAAAGCTCAGTATGCTACTCTATCATATATATTTTCGTTAACTCTTATTAAAGCCTTTTCGTTTCTTTTTGTAGTCAAGAAGAGATTGCCAAAAACTCTTACAAACAAATATTATTAATCTTACTCACAGAGCACTGCCTGAAAATGACTTTTAGCTCAGCTAATGGCCACAAAATTTGCCGAGTCACAAAGTGTGGCAACTATTCTAACCTAACCCAAGCCGAGCTTATGAGAATCTATCGAGTTACAGTAACTGTGCCAGATTGCATTGCCGTAATTATTTTATTCTTTACTTATTTATATATACATTGTTTTCCTCTGGCTTACATTAATTGCTCGCTGAGCTACTCAAGGTTGTTGAGTGCAGTTAGTCGTACGAATTGATCGCTCAGGCATGACACACACTTGACGCCTGCCCCCAGGCGCTGTGGCGCGCATTGCCAATGAGCTACAAATGAGCAGATGAGACACAAATGACAGCGCCAAACAATTCAATTAGTCTAGTGTGTGTGTGTGTGTGTGTGTGTGCTTGTGAGTGTGTGTTGAAGTTTTCACTTTGTCGCATGCGTGGGCGCTGCGCTTTTTGTGCAATAACTCTGAAGTGGCACAAAGCACAGCTACATATAGGCCTTGTATATATGTATGTAATTTCTATATATATATATGTATATGCTGTGGCACATGCAACACGCCAAGTGGCCAGCGAAGCAAGCAATAGCAGCAGCAGCAGCAGCAGCCGCAGCAGAGGCAGCAGCCCAATAGCTTCTAATAAGAGATTTGCCTCAGTTTAAGCGCATTTACTGGGTCTCACTTGGAGTTGCTGTCTGTAAGTAGTTGCTGTTGTTGGCGCCACTGAAATGTGGGTAACTCATGATGCTGTTGTTGTTGTTGCTTGGCTAAGTCCATCGCTCAGTGGTAGCTGTTGTTGTGATTATTATTTTCATGCACTTTGATTTTTTGGGATTTTAAACACATTTGATATGTGTGTTTTATGTTTTCTTTTTTTCTCTCTATCTCCACCAACTTCTACTTCTTTCCTTTTATTTTATATACATATGTACATATGCTGTTTTGCGGCTTCTGCTTGATTATTGATAGTTTGAGAGTTTTGTGTTAATTTTCAGTTAACTTTCAGATTTTCGCGCTTGCAGACGTGTGTCTCGGTTTGTTGCTCGCCGACTCCAATCGCTCAGAGTCTTACGCACACACACACACGCAGACACACACGCAGTCTGTAATTGTGCTTTGGTGTTTTAGTGTACGTGGCAAGAAGCTATTAAGAAAGAAGTAAACCCGAATGCTATAAACCATATGTGATATAAGAATATAATACCCAACTAGCCAGCCAACTAACTAACTTAACCATTTGATGGCTACATACTATATGGCCAAAACAAAAGTTCTATGAACCTGTTTGCGTTCAGCTATCGTGTCAAAGTGCTGCCACAATTACCATGAAAGCTGCCACAATGCACACACACACACACACACACACACACACACACACACACACACACACA
>NW_022045902.1:385287-433131 GCF_001654015.2 Drosophila navojoa
ACACACACACACACACACACACACACACACACACACACACACACACACACACACACATACACATTTACACCCGCCTACAACGCAAAAAGTTAAATTTTGCGTACTCTGACAAGCGGCGATAACCAAGCCGCAGGAAACATGAGGCAAACACACACACACACACACACGCACACACACACACGCTGATATCAACGGCCAAGTTGTGCGTCCTGTCACTGATTTGTTGTTGTTGGCAGTTGAATTTGTTTGTTGGCCCAGCAAACACTGGCTATGGCGGTATTCAACACGCCCCCCCTCTAACCGCAAAGAGGAACATTGATTAAATTCTTGTTACCCTGTGGCAGCGTGTCATGTCTTTGCCGCAACTTTTGGTGCTTTTGCTCTCATCAAAACTTAATAGGCAGTTTCCGCAGGCCAGGCGCACGGTTAACAAGTGTCGCTCACACACACACGCACACAGCTAAACACACACATACAGTCAAACATTTGCAAAGGAATTGAGGTCAAAGTGTAGCAAGCGGAAATGCAATGCGGCAATCAGCCTAGAAATTTGTAACAGTCAGCTTTTGTCCGCGTGTGGTATGTGACTGTGTGTGTGTGTGTATGTTTTGCAATTAACTCTCTTTAAGTTGACTACGCGCTATGCAAATACAGTGCATATTGCAGAGTATTTGCCAGTTTCAGTTGACTCGAATTTAAATGAACTTTGCACAGCTAATTGGATAGCCAAAGGTCGCTCGTACAACTATTTATATAGACCCATTTTAAGATGGCTTTAAATTATTATAGTTGTGGAATAAATGCAGCAAAATATGGAAATATTTTAGTAAAATTATTAAATCCAAAAAATTTAATTGTAGGCAAAAGTTTCTCATTTTCTACACTTTAAAATCAGAAAATTCTCTTTAAAGTTATTAAATTCCCGATGCATATACGAACGTGTTTCCAGTCTCCGCTCGCTGCTGAAGGCTTCGTACATACAAATTGTTGTCAGTTGCGTTTGGCTACGTGAAATTGTCAACTGTTGGCGGGCAATCAAAATAGCTTGGCAACTGCGTTGCATACTCATAGCCAACGGGGCGTATGCGTGTTGCATGGCTGCAGGAGCTGCATGTCCTGGCGCGTATGCCAAATTGTTGCTGCTTCAGCGCGCAGCATTATTACAAATGCCTCCCCCTGCAATTTGGCGGTGATTTCATGCTAATGCAACAACAAGCTCAGCAGGTTGTGCGTGTGTGCGTGTATGCGGCGAATTGGCATTCGAATTAATTTATAACAAGTCAGCTGAACCGTTCAGAAACTGCGTGCATAAGACATTTAAAAGTACGTTTTCAATTAGGCAGGCAAACGAAAGCGCAAAGTGAAAAGCGTGCAGAGCTATTAGCGGGTAAGTTCTGTTAGCAGGGGGCGGAGCAGGGGCTGCGATTACGCGAATCGACGACAAAGGCGGCGGCTGCTACTGCGACTGCGGGTCCTTTGTGCTGCTCAGGAGTAAGGACTGCGACACCCATTGGTACCTGACCGACAGCTCTACCTACCATTGTGTGGCGCCACAGTCGAAATGCTGCCACCGGGCGTACGAGCAGGAGTAGCAGCAGTGGGCGGGGAAGTTGAAGGCGTGCTGCTGGCAGTGTTATTTACGAGCGACTCTGACTGTGGCGGACTGGTGGACTGTTGCTCCCCGGAGCCAAAGGGCGACAAATTGGAGCTTGTTGTTGGCATTGTTGTTGCTGCTGTTGTTGTTGTTGTTGCATCTTCCGGTGTTGACGTTGTTGTTGTACTCACTAAGCGTTCAATTAGGGCCTGCTTTTTGCCCGTCACGCTCTCGCCGCGCGCTCGCAGCAGCTCCTTCAATTCCCTCAAATTGAGGCGACCAAAATCTTCGGCTGGCAACGGAGCGCGCGCAGCACACAAAAAATAAGAGTAGAATAACGTAAACACAATGAAAAAACATAAAAGGAAAAGAAACATAGGCGTGCCAGAAAATAAGTAGAAAGAAATTAAAATTCACCAAGGAAGGATGTTAGCCAAGGCAAGGAGAAAGCAAAAGGAAATTTAGAATACACAAATACATACATACATACATTCATACATATAGAATGTATGACAAGCGTTAGACAGGAGCAGCAGCTGCTCGTGAAGCCTCGCCCGGCGGGTGCATAATGAATCAACAAGCAAATACGGCGCCCAAGAAAAAGGGCAGCGCATAAAAAGAGAGAAGAGAAAAATGAAAAAGAAGAGGACGGAAATGCCAGGGAAAAAAGCGCAGTTAAAATTGATGGCACGTGCAGTTAACGCCACGCAAAATGCACATAAAAAACATCAACAAACTCGGCGTAAGTGTGTTAAAAAAATAAAATGAAATAAAATAAAACGCAAAAGCAGCCAACAACAGCAACAACAACAACAACAGCAAAGAGACAAAAGCAACTGTGAATGGCCCCGAAATGTTGATGAAGACACGCGCCATGGACGCGCAGGACATAGAAGCAAAAGGCCTGTGACATCTTCTTCTACTCAGCCCTCTCTCTTTTTCCCGTACTTTGATCAAAAGCAGGAAATGACACGCACAGCGCGAGACATTAATGCAGAGGGCGATGATGGCATGTGGGTGTGACAGTAGCGCGGGCAACGGGGGCGTATGGGCGATGCGATGCAATGGGACGTTGTGGCATGCCACAGCATTATGAGCCGCATGCATGACAAAGTGCCAAGTGGCCCGATTGTGTGTGAGGCACGTAAATTATCTCAGTTATAAATGCGAGCGAATTTTCGTAAATGAAACATTCTATTATTCAATTGTCTGTTAATGATTCGTTTGGCCAACATAAATAATGCCCGGGCATTAGAGAAATTGCATTTTACCCAGCACCCGCTGCCCTCTGCCACTCTCTGTCTCTCTCTCGCACTCTATATATATCTATCTCTCTCTCTTGTTCTTTATGATAAAGCTTTGACTGGCTTTTGGTTTTGGATTGCAAATCTATTTGCTTTGCCCTTTGCCATTCTAACCACTTTGGTGGGTTAAAGACCATTTATTTATGCGACTGCCCAGCATTGGCCCACTTCGGCCTCTCGAAATGCTTTTAATTTAAAAGCAGCAACAATTTGCAACTTAATGCGAAATACACAAAACTTTATAGAGCCAAATATGCAGCCGAACACAAAAACGGAAAACCGGAAATCAAAACAGCAAAAACATAACTTCAAAATACCTTCAAGCTAATCAAATATTTATGAAAATTGCAAAATGCTATAAACAACACGCTCTCACTCTCTCTCTCTCTGTCACTCGCTCTCTCTCTCCCTCCTGCACATACAATATATATGTATTTATATTCCCCCCTTTTTATTTATTTATGAGATGCAGGGCAATAAATTTGTAGCCAGATTTTGAACACCGTGGGCATTGAATAAATCGCGCTTTATGACGCTTTCAAGTTCGAATCACTTTGCGGCCGTATAAATCAGGGCCAAATCCAGCAATTTATGAACTAATTTTAAAGTGTAATTCGAACGAACATAAGAAAACAATTCAAAGACTTTACTTAATTAATAAAAACTACCACAAAACAGCGAGCGAGCCAAAGGGAAGCAGGCTGCATGCACTTTGGTAGTTGTTGGAAAACTCAACAAGAGCGACGATTTTTCTTCACTCTTTGTGTGTGTGTGTGTGTTTGCTGGTGTGCTATTGTAGAACCGCAGCAACCGCAGTAGCCGCAGCGGCCATTGTGTTAGGCCTTTAATATTTTAGTTGCGTTGGCTTTTCATGCTTCTCATGCCCTGGTATGCGACTGGCGTGTGCCAAGGGAGCTTCACCTTGGGCTACAGCTTGGCGTGTGCTTGCGCAAACAGCCAAAGCAACTGCGCTGTTTGCACAATACACTTAGCAGCCGCCGCATGCGAGGCTAACAAGTCTAAACAAAGCCAAGAACTTCAATGCGCACAAAAGTAGGCAATACTTTTTCCCATTTGTCTTCTTTGCAATTTTTTTTGGGCGCAGCCTGTGTGCAATATTAAGTATGTGTGCAGTGGGTCAGCTTTGAGCTGCATGTGTGCTGAGCACACAATTTAGAGATTTCTGTTTTTGGTAAATAGACGAGTGCAATTGGGCGAGACTTCAATTGTGCTGTCATTAGGTGCAGAGAGCATTGAGAATAAATGAAAGAAATGCTGAATTTATGTGGCAGACACAAGAAAATCTCTATGAGCACAAGTTTGGGAAGATTGAATCGATTTAGCTCTGGTGCATTCTGCATTGAACAGCAGTAAAAATAAAAAAATAAATAAAAATAAAAGTAAAAGAAAAGACTTAAACATAAATAAAATTGAATATCTGGGTTTAATCATTTATTTTTTTTTTTTTTTTTTTTATTAAAATATCAAATTTAATGAATTTAAATTTCAAAAAAAAAAAAGCTACAATAAAATACTCAAACATAAATAAAATTGAGTATCTGGGTTTATTAAATTTTTTGTTTGCTTATTAAAATATCAAATTTAATGAATTTAAATTAAAATAAAAAAATATATGAGAAAAGACTCAAACATAAATAAAATTGAATATCAGGATTTATATAATTTTTTTGTTTATTAAAGTATCAAATTTAATAAATTTTAAATTTAATTCAATTTCAATATATTCCTAAATATAATATCAAAACTATATTTAAGAGTTCTTAGCTAACCGTTGCTTAAACTACACTCAATACAAAAATGTTCATTACTTTTCTCTCGAATCATTCTCCCTTAACAGTCAAAACCATCTAAGTGCTTAACAAGTTTTTCCTGTCTTTGCTTAACTGATTTTCGGGCATTTCCTTTTAAGTGCCATTCATTTTTTTCACTAGATTGCTGCAGCAGCAGCAGCTGAAGTCCATAATCGATATCTGTAGAGTGCGAGCGCTCTTAAATTGGCCTTCAGTCGTGCACAGAGCGGAAATTGCACAATGTGTAATCGCATTTGGTTGGCTCGTTTCATGTTGGCCCAGTTGAGAAACAAGGCAACGACGAGGTGTAAACTCGACGGGACTTGAACGCCACCTGAACAGCTGTCGTGGACACTTTTCAGCTGACGATTGCCTCAAGTGTTGTGCCACATCTTCGTGTTGAAGCGCCCTCACTCGAGCGCTCATTACACGAGCCACGACCCACGACTCATGGCTCATGGCTCATGTGTGCTTTTCCAAGTTGCCTCAAGTTAAATTAATTGCGGAAACTTTGACGAGAATATATTTTCTAGCATATTATTTGCCACTTGCAGGCGCTGCTTCATCAGGGAGGCGGAGGCGGAGGAGGAGCTGGAATCTCTAGCTGCGGCGTGGAGGGCACGCGGCGCTTCAACTGCTTCGACGCTGAATCCGGCACATTTTGCGCGTCAAAATAGGCTCCGGACAGAGTCACAGCCTCTGCTATGGCGGCACGATGGGCAACGGATACTTTCGAACGTCACAAACATCCACATCATCTCGCCAGCGGGACAAGCGGTAAGTCCAAACTTATTGCTACTCTGGCAGTGGCTCAACTCTCAACTAGCGGCCAAAGGGCAAGCAGGCGCTAATAAACCATGCACATATGCATGCCTGTCCGTGTCTGTGTGTGTGTGTGTGTGTGTGTGTGTGTGCGTGAGTAAAGTGCCTGGTTTGCCACTTCAGGAGACTTTATGCCATCCGACAGTTGTGGCCCATAAAAGCCAATGACGTATGCCGGAAGTCATGTAAAAGGCAGCGGCATATAATAAGCTCCAACTGGGCATCAATATTTATGGTAGGGTTGCCATTTCACTAGCCAATTTATGAGCTCTTGCGCTGCTCTCAAAGGGCCAACACAAGACGAGAAGACGAGAAAGTCGTGTACGAGCTGATTTCATGTCAAAGGGTCAGCCAATGGGTACTTCAATTACGTGAGAAGCGCAGAGGAGGGCACGCGCAGTTAGTTGAATGTGGAAAATGGCTGAGCTAAGTAATTTTAAATCTTTGACCTATCAAGGCTAATGTTTATTCAATGTTTCTCCCTGACCGAGTCTAAAAATAATCGAACTTTTTGCCATCTAAAAATAATTTGATTAAGTTTGCCGGAGCAAAACTTTTCGGCTTTTCTTTTGTTTTCAGTCTTAAATCTTTTTCCCAAGAAAAAAGAAGAAGAGAGCGAGAAAGAAAAGCGTGCTTGTACGTGTGTAGCAAGGCCAAGACAAAGGAAAAATCAGAATGTCGAACAAAGTTTAAGGTCCAACGTTTCAAGGGAAAGTCCCAGCCATGTCCATATTCAGTTCAATTTTTGGCCAGTGAAAAGGGCCCGAAGTGGAAACTTTATGGTGTTCTTTTTGCGAGCATGTTCGGGCCCCATAATTAAATTGCCCTTAGCACGCCACAGCCACGAAATTAAAACAAAGCAAATTTAACGCTTTGCGCTGCTCAATTTTTCCTCATTTTCCCAGCTACAATTAGCGGCTGTCAATTTTCTTTAGCGCCCTTCAGTCCGCAGAATCGATGCTGATTTGTGGCACAAAGATGCCATAGAAGAGAGTCTGTGGCCCTCCAAACATGTTTCCAATTAGCGAAATTGCAGCGCGGCGGCTCATCAATATGAAACACAATCACAAGGAGAACAGCAATTAAAGCGGAAAGAAAATATAGGCTAACGGCGCCCACATGTAAGCGTAAGCTCAGATGTCCACGGCGTGGCTACAGCCTGGCACAACCCGAACCAGCTGGGTAGCAAGCATTAGATAGAAACGATTTACCAACTGCCATTCACTGCCACAGCTGAAATACCAATATGCCAGCTGCCAGCGGAATTAAAGGGTTGTGTCAGATAGCTGACAGAGCAGGAGGCGGCTGAGCGTCGGGAGTCAGTTGAGTAGTTGGCTAAACTAGGATTGAAATGCGCTATTCAACTGTCTCTTTGATGGATTTGGCTCTATAGCAATTAGATGAAAATATTCGAAATATGCTGCACATTTGGGCAACAATTTAATTAGTCACATGGCTTCGTTACATGCCGAGCACTAACTTATATAGCATTCCTCTAGAAAGTTCAAAATGCTGTGCAAACTTTGCTGGAATCAACATTCGCACTAGATCTAAATTAAAATATGTTGCATACTTCTAGGCTGGCAATGAAATTCTGCTCTAAATAAATTCAGCTGCATTTCAAAGGGAACTAATTGCCATGCGAGTGCAATTAGTTAATTGAATTGATTATTTATTATTATTGGCATTTTTCAAGTGTGTTTTTATGCCTCTAATTATAAATATCAAAAACTGCTGGTCTGGCCACTACATTTATATTTCGAAACATTTATTCAAACGCTGCAACGTAATAAAACTTGTTTGCCATAAGCTACAGTTTTTCGGCCAAAATATTTAAACTGTTTGTGTTTTTCTTTGCATTTTTTGGCTTTGCGGACAGCGCTTGCAAATTGGATTGTGTTTGGGCAGGGTTTGGCAGTTTTATGCGCTGCATTTCATACGCACAGCCGCTGCCTCATTTGCATAGCCGCAGAGCGGATACAGAGTGAGAGTGGTGCGGGTGGTGCTGTGCTCTGTGTGGTGGCCATTGCATGTACCGAGTAATAAATTTGTTTTATTGACAGCCAGCTAACAACACCAGGAATAAGAGAATGTAGCTTGTAAGAGTGTGTGTGTGTGTGTGTGTGTGTGTGTGTGTATTTGTGTTTGTGGTGCAGATAGAGTTGTTAGACACAAGAAATTTTTTTCGACTACTTTCGATATAAGCAAATCGATTTATGCATATCTCACACATACCAACATACAGATGGGCACAGCCTTAGCTGTGTGTGTGTGTGTGTGAGTGTGAGAGTGTGAAGGAGGCATTGCCTGGGAGCAGATCTTTGACATTTTGTCACGTTCCACAAGTTTCATTGAAATTGACATACAAATTTTCCGAAATGCCTTTAAACGTGCGCGTGCAAGTGAGACAAGTATTTGTGTGTGTATGAGGGAGACAGATAGAAACAAAGTCAGTGTGTGTGTGTGTGTGTGTGTGTGTGTGGAAGATAGAGAATGTGCATACTTATCGTCTACGGCTCGACCTTTCCCCAGCTGTATTTAACGGCGTTGTTAACTTACCTGAAAAGAGCAAAAGAAAATTGTTGTTTTTACAAGTGTTTGAAGGAATTTATTGGCCTAAGGACCAACATAAATGTGATCGAATGTGTGAGTAAATTTGCATGAAATACTCTAGTAAATGCTGGCAACTTCGACTTTCAATGTTCATTAAAAAGTTTGCATTTGACCGGAAACCGAAGCAGCAACAACTAAATCAACAACAACAACAACCACAGCAACCCGAACCATAGCAATCGGTTGCTGGCAAACTTTGTAAATTTAATTATGAAGCTTCAGGAATAGTAAATGTTGATAGCCTCTGTGTGGGATGTGAGGTTGAACGGAACAAAATCGTGGTGTGGCTGTGAACAGCCTCGGAAAAGTTTACCAATTAGTTGAGGATAAAAACTTTCACCACTACATGCACATATATACACATACGTGTAAATATGCATGTGTGCCTGTGCCACAGAAATAGAAAATAATTGCATTCGCCTGTATTTAATGGAGATGCACACATTTTTACTGCAATCATAGCCACACATACATATATACATATATATGTATATATATTTCATGGTTAATTGCACAAAAGGAGCAACCCGAAACGACAGCAAGGAAACGCTTTGGCAGCGAAAGGAAAAGAATGAAACAAAGCAAGGGGCGAAAACAATTTTCACAGCGCCTGCAGCCAGACAACAGCAAATTGGCAGCAGACGTAGGCTCCGCTGCAATGCCACAAAAGGCAGTGCAAGGGCACTTCTCTGCCTTGAGGCACTATCTGTAATTAGTTTACGATATTCTGCACGACATTGCATTGCCTGCCAGACTATCCAGCCGGCCGTCTGTCCGTCTATCCGTCACTGTTTCCTATTAAATGGCTGCTTATTTAGATTATCCGCTGCGATTGCGCTTGAATTTGCCATGCAAATTGACAGCAAAACAAGAAAAGTGCATCAAATCAATTTCTTTCCAAACTTTATGCACTCGATGTAATTTAAGGGCCTCAATTGCACAGGGACATGCATGCGGCACACGTGCGCTCGCTCTTCCATTATAATCCTCCGTTTGCATTCAGTTTTTATTCCGTTCCGGCATAGCCTTCGTCTTCATCATCTTCTGCTTCTTTGCTCGCACACGCCCCATTGGACTTGTCTGTCTTGTTTACATTCATAAGCCGCTGCCGGGCACCAGACAGTTTCGAATAAAATGTAAATATATATATACACACACACACACAACAATTTCGGTTAGCCAAGCTGACAGTTGTTGTTGCAAATATTTCAATGTGAAATAAGTTTATGTGTAGCTGAACTTTATGGCCAAGTGTTATGAGCGTGCACTCTGAAGGGAATTACGGCGAATTGCAGATGCTCGAAAAACATTTAGAAACAAATTGTTCACACATTTTGTATTTGTTTCTGTAACTAAGTGCAAGCCGTTAGCTCCTGCTCTATTAAATTGACAACATAAATACATATCAAAAAGCTGCCTTTAAGCTATTTTATTTAAGCCACATGCCTGCAGTGTTTCTCTCTCTCGTAGTCGACATGGAAAGTAAACAAAACAAATATGGCGTAAGCCCGGTAAACAAGTTGCTTTTCCCTTTGATTCACTCCACTGGGAAACGACAACAAAAACAAGAAGAGAAAAGAAACGAAAAGAAAAGGGACAAGCGCAAAGCTCAGCGTAAAAAGTTTTATTTCTTCTTCTGCATATGCAGAGGGCAAAGGCCACACGGCTGGGCGAGAGGCTGGCTTATTGTTGATGATGTTATTCGAGCTAAAAGTAAAATGGAGGCTGCGGATCTCATTATTGTTGTTGCTGCTGCTGTGTGCTCAAGTTACCGTTATATTGGATTCCTTTCACTTCGGCTCTTGTTGTTGGAAGTTTAAAGGCGCGCGCCGCCGTCAGAGCTGAGCAGCTGAAAAATTCAAGAGCTGCCCAAGGAGCTGCCACGCAGACTTAAGCCGCTATTACAGGCACCGACGCAGGCACAGACACTGGCAATGGCCACGCCCCAATGCCCAAACGCGCTGACGCCCTCGCAGCAAAACAATCCAACTAGGGAATAATATCAGATGCAGCCGAGGCAGGAGAGTTGCGGCATGCGGCATGCGGCACGATATCCTCAGCATCCCAGCCTGAGTAGCCAACGAGCATGAACAAAGAAGAGAGTGCAAGTGGAAGGCTAACAGATTGCTGCAGTGGAAGATGCAAATTGGTGCAACATTCGTATCGTTAGAGCTTTTCAAGTAGTTTCCGCCACTTGACGGCAGTATTTTTTTCGTTTCGTTCATTTTTGATATCCTGAGCCCATTTTCAATGGGAAATCTGGGTATAATGGTTTTGTTAAAGGTATGTAACAGGCAGAAGGAGACGTTGTAGAGCCGACAAAGTATATCCCACATATGCGTCCCACTCCCTAGCCTTTTCCCTCCCTCGCTCTTCCCCTTGCTCGCCATTCCCCTTAAGCTCCCTTCCACTCTGTCCCTCTTCTTTCCCCACCTTCTATATCTTATACATATCTCATCGTATTCATCTCTCTTCCTATTCAATTCTAAAAGTTTCAATACGTCCGTCTTCACAAGAATTTTCATAATGTGCATAAAAAAAAGTGCAGAATGATTTGAATATCAGCTTGGAGTGTTCAGGGTATCTCCTAGTCGAGCAGTCTCAACTTTAATATAAATTCCTATGTTGCAAATAGAATGGACACATAAACAACTCCTCGCCTTACACAAAAACAAATCACAGAACTGACCCTCGCCGGGGCACTCACGAAAGTATGCAGCAACTGTGCTCGCATTACTGTTGCAAGACGCCGAGTCGTGCAGCCGCTGCCAGACAGCCTCGACCGGACTGCGTCGAGATGCTGACGCACGAGCACACATTAAACGGCACTGGGGACGAATTTCCTTTGATAGCCAGAGATACAAAATATATACAAAACGCTGCTCAGATCTGCATTTAAAATGCTGAAATGTTCGTCTGGGGGGCGTGTTGTTCCTGTAAATTTTGTATGCGGGCTTATAGCATTTAGTTTGACTTGACAGCGAAAGCAAAATTCCATTAACTCTATAAATCCCTGAGCCTGGCTGGCAGAAACATTCAATACGCTTGTCAGCATTATTTAATATTTATAACTAAATATATTTATAAGTATATGTATGTATGTATATAAATGAATATGTATTTGTTTCCTACACACTTTTCGGCCCGCTTCCTGCTCGGCCGCAGCCTTGGGCTTGTCGCTTGTCGCTTGTCCCGTGTTTTTGTTGCAGTCTTGGCGCATCCTGCAGGCCATCAAACGGCACTTGACAACCTCTTTATGTGCGCAGCAGCCACAGTGAAGAGAAATGCCCAGGCCACGGCCAGCAAATATTGCGCAAACACAGAGAAATGGAGAAGAACCGAAAAACAAAGCAACAAAATGTTAGCTTTGGTCGTCGCAGTTGACTTAATTTATGACACGAAAATCGCTTTTTGCCACATGGAATGGCAAACATGCTTTTTTTTTTCATAAATACAAATTCGTGTATGAGCGTACATTCCATCGGTTACGGCCAGCGAGCAGAGAGAATGAGCGCAAGCTGTAAACAAAAGCGAGCAGAGGTGCTCTGAGCCAACCAACAGCAGCCCCCGTGCTGCCCCTCGCAGGAGTCGGCCCTATGTGTAATCCGAAACGAGAGCCGTGTCCAAAAGGCTTGCATGCCATTTGCATGCGTCGTCACACGTCAAAACATATTCAACTCATTTCGCTGACCAGAATGCTGCTCCGTGCCCCATTCCGGGGGCAATTGTGGAGGAGAGTTTGTCTTTTGGGGCGCTGCTTTTACAAATTTTTGCTTTACGTCATTTCAATGAATTTGCGCTTCACTGCGTGCGGCAACTCTATTCAGCGACACATACGGTTGACACACACGCCCAAGTGTGTTCTCTCTCTCTCTCGCTCTGTGTGTATGTGCATATGTATGCGTATTTTTATGAGCAACTCGCTCACTTCCGGCACTGAGTGTGTGCTTCGTCTGACTGCCACTGCATTAGTGTGAGTAACGCATTTCCGCTGCCATTGTTGCTGTGCATCAGGCCAAACATAAAGCACTCGCACTCGCACTCACACTCATGCACTCACTCACGCTCACTTATAACAGTTAACTAGGTGACGCTGTGGCTGTGATGACGAAATAGCCAAAGCAAGACCGACAGCAACGCACCAGCCAGCGGCACGTCAAGAGTTCAATTAACGTGTTTACTTGTCGCTCTTATTGTTGTTGTTATTGTGATTGTTGTTGCTGTTTGGTGTGCTCACAGTTCAGCTGAGTTCATTGCTTGCCACCCAGCCGGGCGACCCTTTGGCATTGCCAACATCACTTGAGTTTACTTTAAATTTATTTCATTTTTAAGCATTTGTCGCTATTACGACATTGCAACAATGGCTCAAGAGCTAATTGATTTATGTGATGAAATTAGTATAACTTGGATTATGGTTATATAAAAATACTTGGCTCAACTATTATAAAAATCTGTCATCCAGTTGGATATACAAGTTAGTTTACATGCAATTCAAATTCAAGTCTTGCCTTGGAGCTCATCTCCCAGTTGAGTTCAACGTGCTCGCATCTCCACTCAAAATATCATTTGAATTCTCAATTCGTAAAGTCGCATTTGAGACCCAAAAACCCTGTCACATTGCTGGCCGCATCCCATTCGGAAGAGATTCTACACGCTCGCCTGCTTTTCAACAGGCCTTTGAGCAACCTTTCACTTGGCTTTTGCTGGGGCCAGAGACGTACTCAAATTGTGCTTTTGAGTGCTCGAAAATGGCAAAGTTTTTAGGCAACAGAATTGCTGGCAATTCGCAAAGCGTTAAAAGCTTTGTTTTGCTTTAATTGAGCTATATAAATTACTTTTACCTTTCAATTGTGCCCAGCAGCGAAACTCAATTAATGCAAGCAAATGTGTTGAACAAACTTGAGAGCGAAAACAAGAAAAAAGAAAAGATAACAAAAGCTGGAAAATGTCACACTAAAGTTCAAAAATTGCATTAAAAGTACGCGCTGGCAAAATTAAATAAATCAACGTAAAACTTGAGAAATTTTGGTTTATAGGCTCACAAAATTACTTCATTGTTATTGTTGTAGTTGCTGCTGCTGTTGTTGCTGTTGCTGTGGCAACTGTGGCATGTAATTTTATTAACCTTAAGCAGCAGCGACAGCGGCGGGCGGACTGAAAGGGGAAACGTGAAAAATGTTTGGCAGTGAAAAAAAAAACACAAAAAACGAAGCAGAGGCAGCAACACCAGCAGCAGCGTCAACGCTGCGCAGTCGCAGCGTTACAATTGGCCGCAGAGCTCGCGCGCAGCAGTCGCAAGCGGCGTCAGTCTTTCGCGAGGCGCAAACGCGCACACAACACGCCACAACACAAACAAACGCGAGCCGCGGTGAGAGTCGCAGCGAAAAGTGCGGCGAAAATAAAAAGCAAGTGCATAAACCTCGAGCGAGCGAACGTGCGCGCGAAAGAGACGGCGAAGAACGGAATACAAAGCGAGCGTTGTTTGTGTTTTACGTAGCTAAGACTTGGCGTGTGTTTTTGTTGCTCTGTGTTTTAATTTTTTTTGGGCAATTTCATGCACAATAAAAGCATTTGTTGCCCTAACCACAAAAATCAACAAAGTGTGCAAAAGGCGGCATTGGCAGTAGAAAGCTGCTGCATCTATTCCAAGCGCCGAGCGAATCTGCGGCCGGGGCGAAAACTGTGCAAATAGCGTGGCTTAAGTGTGTGTTTATTTGCACTGGGCCACTGGGCGCCGGCGTCAATGTGGGCCAACCGCAAGATACACAGCACAAGACAGCAAACACACGCACACACCCATAACGCACGCACACAGACATAATTTGTCAATATTTGCGTTTATGGCGAAAACGAGATACCGCAGCATCATTAAGAATCTACAGCAACGCTGTCAATGAGTAAATTAATGCGACTATTGCTATTTGCGCTGGGCCAACGCGAAGGATTGCTGCATACATAGATAAAGGTAATTGTGGCCACGCATTAGCGCACCATCTTGCCGGCCATTAATTATGCCGGCTATAATGGAAAAATGATTGATGCTCGCCTAATTTGCTACAGGGCAAAGGCAGCGAAACTTGGAAAAGTTGGCTCACATACAAAATAGCTAATATTGAAAAGTTATACTCAGAAAGACCCGATTGGACTTTATTACTGTGTAAAACCATAAAAACATCGGCACTTGTCTGCTCGTGAGCAGTAAACTTTTATTACATGCGAACACTTTTGGCAAAACGCTTCGCTGCCTTGGCTAAAATTTGCTGGGAGCGCTCAGTGTGGCCAAGTGCGCTGCAGGTTGCACTGTCGCACACTAATTATTCGCTATAGTTGGCAGCCGTTGCCATTGCCATATGATTTATGGCTGCAATTGGAATTTCTGGTAATCATGTTTCTGTCATGGCTGGACGAACGAATTGTGGCTGGGCAGAGGCAGAGTAAATTGATTTAGCATTTATTAGAGACAGTCGCTGTTCGAGTAGAAATACAGAACTTCCTGATGCCCTGGTCGCCACTCTCTCACCCTCACTCTCACTCTCATTGGCCCACCGCATCCTCTCTCCCTCTCTTTGTCTGTAATTTTCGCCGCAGTCGCATTTCGAGGCCTGCGGCGCCATTCGCGTCACTCGACGCTTCGTTATTGCTGTTGTTGTTGTTGTTGCTGTTGTTGCCTGTCGATGGAATCATCGTGGAAATTGGCAAATTTTCGAAAATGTCATTGCAAATGTCGCGTGTTGTGTTGCCTTGCGTCTCCCTGGCGCTGCTTGTGGCTCTGTCATCAGGTTTTTGGCAGCTGCCTTTTAGGCAATTCAATTCCACCGACTGCGCCACAGACCTCCCCCGTCTCCAACTCCTCCCGCTCCTACCGACTGCGGCTCTTCAGCTCATCGGCTCTTCAATGTCTATGCTCTGATTGCTCGAGTGTGTTTGCCTGCCTGGCTTTATATTATTTATTCTTTCTCTCCATCTCTTTCTCTATCTCTATCTGGGGTCTTTAATATTTGTTCGCATTTATTCTAGTTGGGCAACTATAAAATATGCTCTGCGAAAAGTGCAATTGCAACAATTTCCTTGTATTTTAACTGTTCTTTTTTTTCCAGCTTTTATATTTTGCGAGTTTATGCTTCGTTTATTGTTGCTGCTTTTCATGTAAATTGTTAGCCATGGCTTATTGTTTCTGCTGTAGATTTCTATGTTTTTTTCATTAAATATTTTTTGTGTTTTTTCATTCGCCCAATAGTTTTCTGTGTTAATTAATTTGAAGCTGTCATGCGAGTTGGCCATTTCCATTTCGGCACGAATATTTCTTTGTAGTCTTTTAATGGCATTTTTTCTTTTGCATGTTTTTTGTTTTTAGCGCTCTTTGCATATATAATTAAATTAGCAGCTACGCTCTTTAATGATGAGCTGTAAATTAATTCGCGTGTGCGAATTAATACGAATCTTGACTGGCATTAAACAGTTTAAAATTTCTTTCATGAAATTAATTTATTGATTTTTATATTCATTTTTCGTTATTCTGTGTGTATTTTAAACTGATTTTTGTGCGCATAAATTATGACGTTTTAAGTAGCTGCTGCTGACAGTTTTAATATATGCAATCACAAACATTCTTTGGCAGCATTCGGTGGCATGCAACATTTCATTGAATTTATAGAAAATATCTCAATTCGCTTGAATAAAAAGCCAGGGTAAAAGCAACTTTTTCACTGTGTTACGGAATCGTATGCATCTCACGTAGCAAGTAAGCTAAATTGCAAATAAAATGCCAATAAAAACAAAAAACACGTGACTTGCGACCGAATTAAATTTGCGATTACTTCAAATGCTGACTGTCATAAAGTCGCAAATAAACAGAGGAAAAACAACTGTAATTAACGTATTTCTTTACCTAGTACAAGTGTAAGCAAATACGATTCATACATGTTTAAAGAATACGTATACGCGTTGTTGTTCTCTCTTTCTGTTTTTGTTTTATTTTTTTTTGTATTCGAAAGTAATTACAGCTGAAAGCAGATTGCAAACAGCACAAAGAACACTACTCCATGGGCAAATATTAAGATATTAAGTTGCAAAAATGCAATTAAAGCGACAAGAGATAAGCGTATGCGACTAGGGGATACCCAGCGACGTGCTCAATTAAGCTATTGCTCATATCAAACTTTTTTGTCGCTTTTTCTCTTAGCTTAACTTCACTTCTTCTCTCTGCCTAACATTAAATTTATGACTTTAATAAATCAATTCTCACTTGTTCTTTGCCTCAGTCTGTTTTACTCTCTCTAGTTCTTTTACTTTTGCCTTTTCTCTATTAATCACACTTTTCCTACTGATCTTTATCTGTGATTCTAGCTCTGCTAGTCTCTCTTGATTTATTTCCCCCCTGATTTGTTTCTCTCTCTTTCTACCCTGCCCTCTAGCTTAGCATACCTTATAAGACTCCTTTAAGAGTAATCCGTATAGCATCCGCTTAGCCTACCTTCGTAACCCATTTCACAGGGTATTAAACATCAAAGTTGAGAAAGCAATAAAGAAATTAACAACATTTTCTTAAAGGTAAAAGTTTCACAAGATCACAAGATAAATCCACTTAAATAAAATCGCTCGACAAACACGCAAAGAACGATAACAAAATGCTTTGCGAAATTTTTGCAGGCATTGCCAAAGACTTAAAGAGGGCGGGTCACTGTGTATGTGCGTGTGTGTGGGTTGGCAACGCTAATGACAGTCAGCTAATTAACTTTTAATTGAATTACAAAATAAAAGCGCAACACGAAATTCTTCAGAGAGCAAAGACAAAATGTACTCTGGCCCATGCCACAAGCTCTGACCTCTGACCCCTCCTCCCAGCATGTGCTGGATATGTAAAGCCCAGACAATTGAGGTTAGTTGAAAAACCAAAGGCATGTCAAGCGAAGCATCTCTTGATATAGAGATTCCTGCATATATTTGAGAGATTTATGCATACAAATGCAAAGAACTTATATAGATACGATGCTTGGGCTTACTTTCTTTGCCGTGCTCTATGCATGCCAGTTTGGCAACACATGAGCTTAGAGGCGGACATATGGTCGATTTCCATATAGGTCAGCGCTGGGTCGCACTCAATGCTGCAGCTGCAGCTTGGCCTATTTGTGGATGCGCTTCATAAACTTTGGCCAGACGTCGCATATGAGAGTAAGAAGCGGCAGCAGCTGCCGCCCAGACACTCGAACGGCAGCAGACGCCAGCATGGCGCCCCACAATCCTGGCGCTGGCACTCGCATTCGCAAGGTTCGCATTTCGCATAGTTAAGCATTAGATGGCAACATTTGCAATTGTAATGGGCGCCACCAAAGTTGGCAGCATCCCCAAATGGTGCCCTTTAGCACCGCCCCGCTCAGCCCCGGAGAGCTCAACTACTGTGGGCTCCAGCAATTAACATACTCGCCCCGCCCCGCCATCCAAACGGAAAGCTTACTGCTTTGCGAAAGTATTTAGTTGAAATATTCAGGCAAAAGTAGACCAAATAAAGGGGATTAAATGGATGTAAGCACCTGAGCGCTACGATGCCAATTTAATTTGTTTCTATTGCAAATAGCTCGCATCTCTACGGGAAATGATGCACAAAAACAAAACAATTATTATCGACTTTATTCATGCTTGCCAAGTGTCTTACACTTAAAATGGAGACCAAATTACAACTGAGTAAGAAACAAATACTCTGCAAAGCTGGTGAGCTCAACTCAGCCTTTGTGCTGGGAAGCTATAAAAGAACAATGAGTTCCTGAGACAAATTAGTATCAAAGCAGCTACAGCCAAGCTAGCTTGAGCAGCTATTCCAATAAGAAACGGACTTCTCATTAGAATTGTGCAGGCAAAGTGTAAAGTGCTAAGAAAAAGTCCTATAATAATTTATTCCGAAGTGCAAGTGTTATCCGACATCTCTAATTGAATATATATCAGCGTCTTCTTCTTTTTCATTAAGAATACTTTTTATAGTAGTTTTTCCCTGAACTTGCACATTTCCAACTTCTGGCTTTCCATTTCGTAGTTCATGGTTAAGCAAATGCGCAATCAAGCCATCCAATCAATCAGGCAATTCGCAGCAGACTTCCAGCATTTACAAAATGCCAAATAGCTTTGGCTTTTACCTGCCAGACAGCTGCCATCTCCTCCGCCTCTCTCCCTCGCAACTGTCGCAATGGGATGGTGCCCAACCCTTAAAAGCTGCGGCATATCCCACGCTTCATTTAACAAGCGACTGCATATCAAGCAACAGCCAAGCAGTCAAGGTGGCGCAACCTTTTAAGTCGATATAAAGCTGCAGGAAAGGGCCAAAGGCAGAAAGGAAAATCTAGGCAAGAGCTGAGAGCCAACAGCAATTGGTTGGCTTAAATGCTTCGATGAGCAAAGTGTTTCTCTGAGCGTTTCTGCTGATTCGTAAAAACCTCTGACTTCTGTATATGTACATATAAATATACTCAACTAAGTGTATATACATATGTGTGTGTGCGTGTGCGTGCGTGTGTGTGACTGTGTGTGGTTGTGTACAAATGAATGAGTCCAATTTACGTTTATCGGCCCAGACATTAGGCCTAATTCACTTAGTGGTCAACCAGCAATACCTGTTAAACAGAGAACTTGGCCATGCCTTTTGATGGTCAAACGTGCCGGAGCCAAGTTAGCTAAGATTTGACCAATCAAAGAGAGGGAGCAGAGTTTGCTAATAGAAATCTTGGTTAAGCCAAGCTAATATTAAATATTTAATTAGTTTAAAACTTTAACTCTCTCCTCTTCTCTTCTCTTCTCTTGGCAGCGGCAAGGACAGCTACAGCTATCAACATAACTACGTGGATCGCGTACGCCTGGAGGATACGAGCTATCAGCACCAGCACCAGCACCAGCACTACGCCCACCACCACCAGAAGACCACACACGATCCACGCTGTCCGCAGCTGCGCGCCGCTGGCTGGCGACACACGCACAAATCCGTCTCGCATCTCGATTTGGCCACCAGCTGCCACGGCGCAGCTGGCGCTGGCATAGATCACAGGCAGAGGCAACTGTTGCACCATCGGCCGCACCACGCGCACCACCCAGAGCCGCCGCTGACGCCGCACGCACAGCCACACTGGACGCAGTGCCGTGTGGGCATTGCCACCGCCGTTGGCCAGGGTCAGCTGAGGAACGCCCGCTCCTTGGACTACTCGCAGCTGGAGCGTGAGGAGAACGCCTTGGACATAGCCGAGTTCTACTGGCGTTTCGATGCGGAAGCTCCGCTTGAGCAGGTCGACAACTACGCGGGTGAGTAGACAGACGTCTGGCCGCCGGCCGGCCTTCAGTTGAATGCACTCGAGCATAACACGAAATTGAATTGCTTTTTAGTTAATGATAGCTACGAGCCAGCAGCAGCTCCCTCACCTGCTGCCACTAGCCCAGCAGACACAGCAGCAGCAGCAGCAACAGCAGCAGCAACAGCAACAGCAGCAACAACAACAGTGACAGCGTCAACAACAACAACGACCACTTCAACACCAGGGACAGGTGCAACAGCAACAGTTACAGCCACATTCCTTGACTTTGGCAGCGAATCGTGCAGCTTGCGAAGATCGCGCAGCTTGGCCGTGATACGTGAGGAGACATTTAGCGATCTGCAAATTGGCTCCGCAAATAGCAGTCGCCGGCGATCGCAGCTCATACCGCGTGCGCGGCTAGTTAATCGCGGTTTTTTCCGCGAATCGCCAAGGTGAGTCATTACAGCCAAAACAAATAATAATAGAAATACACTAGACTACAAGCTAGGCATTAGATGAGTATTGAGATGTAATTGATCGATTGAGGTATTCTATTTATGCTAGCAAGCCATATACTAAGAACTCAAGTCGTCCATAGTCTCTGTTGCTCAGCTCTTCAAATTCGTTTCTCAATTAGTTCAATTCAATATTTTTTTTCCCAGTTCGCTGGCACAGTTCACACGTCTCAGCTTAATTAGCTATGCCAAAATCTATAATAGAAGCAGCTCATAATGACAGCATCATAATGATGTTTAATTATTGTGCTGTCTAGTGTATGACTGGCAGCTAAACACGCATACGCCACGTCTAACGTAGTCAAAACTGTTTTGCGCCGAGCATCTTTTCAGTTGTTACGCGACGTTTGCGGCCTGCTCAACAGGTTAGCGCAATTGTTTTTTCTGTATTTCGATCGATTGGCAATAGTTTTCATAGTTTTCGCCATTGTTTATAATGCGAATTGTGAATGTAGTTTGACATTGCGTGCGGCCATCGAGTCGATTGCATAACCGTTTCTGTTAATTGAGCTAAAAACTGTGAATGTGCTTCGTTTAAGCCTGTGGCATGTGGTATGTGGCATGTGGCATGCTTGACAGCCGTACAAGCGCATCCTTGTCTGATTTATGTCACTGTCAGTTGCTCTTAGCCAGGATACCATTACGGCCAATGACAAGCAGCTGTCTCCGCCAGCTTCCCATGCAACAGCAGCAGCAGCAGCAATTGCACTCGGCTTTCATTTAATTTGCCGCAAATCGCGACGTCAAGTGGCTCGACTAGAGCAACGTGAGCTGTTAACTGAGACGGGGCGGCACTTGGCTTAGATCGAAGGTTGAGCACGTTAAGTACAAAGAAAATTACGCGATAATAAAAGCTTAGTTGGGTTCATGACATGCATCAGCTTCAGCTGAATGCGAGCTTAGCTTCAGCTACGATAACTAGCAAAACATTTGGTCTTTGAGTTGAGTTTAGGCAGATTCCCGAATATCCTGCGGTTGTTGTCTGTTGTCATTTGTTTAGTTGATCAACTGAATATTTAATCGCATTGATTGTGGGCCAATGCCAAAGCAATTGTTCAGCCGGCGACTGAATCTCAATGCCCAAACAAGGCCAGATTGTGAGACAATCGCCGAGCTTGGCTATAATTTAGTTCGGATAACAGTCAACAATCAGCAAATGCAAACGCTAAACAATAGCCTCATTATAATCTCAATTCCCATTTTGATTCAACGCCCCCAACAGACTGCACAGCAAACAGCAGCAGCAGCAGCAGCAGCAGCAAAGCGCAGCGAGCGAGCAGACAGAGCCAGAGGCGGAGGACACCCAGAGCAATACAAGCGGTGCAACCACTTGCGATTCGCATCAGCAACAGCACCAGCAGTTGCTACAACAGCAACACCAACAGCAGCAACAACAACAACATAAACATCATCATTGTCCACAGAGGCAGCGACATCAGTGCGACGCTCGTGATTTTGACGTCTATTACGATAATCTGAAACGCTTGGACGCCTTGGCATTGGGCTTGAGTGAGCAACTGCATCCGTGGCACAACGACAAGAGCGATTTAGAGAGCTTGAATTCGGATTACTTTAAGAACTCACTGCACCAGAGCCACTCCGATCAGCAGCAGCAGCAGCAGCCCTCCTCTCTAGAGTTCGAGGCACTTGAGCAGGCAGTCACCCTGCTGAGCGAGAGGCCACGCATCTACCAATCCCGGCGACAGCAGCAGCAGCAGCACCACCACAGGGCCCACCATCACTGCCATCAGCAGCGGCACATTGATCTGGGCGGCGAGTCGTGCCCAGAGCTGAGCCAGAGCAGCGTCTTCCCAGAGACAACCACCAGCAATTCGGACGACCAAACCGACAGCCCCTCGCTCTCCGAACAGGAGTACGATCTGACGCACATTGAGCAGATCTTCCAGCAAAGTGATTCGGGGGCGGCCGAGGAGAGCTACGAGCTGATCAGCCTAACGACTACGACTCGCACACGCTTCGAGAGCAGCGAAGACGAGCACGGCGAAGAGGGCGACTTTACCGAGGCTGAGCAGAGCCTAGCCACGCCCACTGAGACAGCAGCCAGCGACAGCGACGGCACACTAAAGCGAACACACAACGAGCAGTTGGATAAGCTCATCGCCTACGACTCGGTCTATTTATCGTCCGAAGACAGCTCCGAGTGCACTCTGATAGGCGAGAGCTGTGAGAGCTTTGAGCAGCGCACGTTCACGAGTTGCCTGGAGAGCGGAGAGCTGGAAACACGTAGTCTGCTGCATATATCCATAGAAGACACTGTGTACGAACCGCAGCCAAAGCAGCAGAAGAAGGGCGAGGAGCTAGAGAGTGAACGGGAAGCAAAGAAAGAGCAAGAGCAGGAGCAGGATAAGGAGCCGAAGCCAAAGCAGGAGCAGCCACTGCTGACCGCAGCCAAGGTCGAGGCACAGATATACACACAGGTGCTTAGGGTCGAGCAGGCGCCTTGCAGCAGCATCAATGTGGGCGTCACCTCCAGTGCAGCGAGCAAGCCGAGAATATTGAGTGTGGTCGAGAAGCGGAAACTGAAGCAGGAAGAGCTAAAGCAGCCAGCTCCGCCCGAGCTAAAGCGGCAGGCCACAGACACCTTTGTGGTGACAGCGACGCACAAATCGAATCTCGTCGAGAACCAGTATCACAGTCTGCCGGATGTGAATATTGGTGTTAGTTTAAAAGTTTGTGAAAACATTGACAAGGAGCTCCGGACATCCTACAATCTACAGCGTCAGCAGCAGCGCAAGGAGTCCAAGCGCCAGAGGGGACAGAGCGGAGAGAGCGGCGAGGTGACACGGGCCGAGACGTACGATTCCATCAGACGCTTCGGCCGTGCCCATCAGAAGGCCAGACAAAAGGAGTACGAGGAGCGTGAGAGGCAGCGCGAGAGGGCAGACTCCACTCACGCAGCGAGAAAGGAAAATCAGCAGGAGGCGGCAGCGCCGGAGCAAAGTCAAGTGCAGAAAAGCAAAGAAGCCGTGCAACAGGAATTTCCCGCGCCAATTGAGGTGGAAATCGATGCGGAGCAGTGCATTGAAGCGGAAGAGCAGCCACTGCCGCCACCGCCCCCGCCCATTGCAGACGAGGAGCTTAACGAACACTATTCAAGCAACGAACAGAGCGTAAGCGATAACAACAACGATAACGATAACGATAACCAATCAGAGTCCCTGCCGCAGCTAGAGCAACCGAAAGAGGCGCCCGTCATCGAGGTAGCAAATTTCAGCAAACTAATTGAGCGACGTGCCCAGGAGATCCGTCAACGAGCCAAGGAGAGGCCCGAGCCAGCAGAGCAGTCAGAGCAGCCACCATCCTTTCGCATCATTGTCACCGACGCACAGAACAACATAATTCAAACGGAGGCGATTCAAGAGGAGCCAAGCAAGTCAAGCACAGCTACTGCACCCCCAAATACCGGGCAACCCATCGCGCAGCGTTCGTTGCGTCGCGCCAGCAGCTCAGCGGGAGGCAAGCCGCCAGAGCGACGAGTGCTCAGCGCCGGAGCATCCATTTACAGAGCCAGACCCATAAAGGTGCTGTCAACAGCCGGCAGCGATTCATTCGGCCGACAGAAAATGTCCCGTCCACAGATTCTGCATGTTGTGGACAGCAGCAATGCCAGTGGAGCCGGCAGCCTGCGGCGACGCAGCAGTGCCCGCAGCATGGCCAGCACTGTGAGCAACGAGAGCGGCGAGGTGGCCACGGAGTATCTGCAAAAAGTTGATGCGGTGAAATGCTACTGGAACCGACTGGCGGGCAATGAGCCAGGCACCGAAGCAGCCAATAAGGAGCAGAGCCCACGGCTCAGTTTCCAGCTGGGCACCAAAGTGACGACGGCGCCAGAGGGCGAGAAGCCAGCAGCAGCAGCAGCAGCAGCAGCAGGCAACAGCGGCGACTACTGCAGCATCATGCCGCCCTCGATTGAGATTGTGGAGCTGGGCGATGGCGCACAGAAGGCAACGATTGTGAGCGCGGCGCCGCAGGAGCGGCAGGAGGGCGTCGATGATGACGAGGATGGGGCACAGTTCGATCACATACGCTACAAGGTGCTCAAGTCGCAGCAGCTGATTCGCAGAAACATTCTGACCACACGCAACAAGAAGGAGGCGCAGTTCGATGGACTCATTCAATACCTGCAGGACTACAGCTTCCAGGAGCTGTTGAGCAACAATAATGTGGTGATTGTGGAGCCGGTGCGTACGAAAATCGAACGACCCTTAACAGTGGGTGTTACAGCACCAGCAGCTGGAGCAGCAGGAGGAGCAGGAGGAGCAGGAGGAGTACCACCACCAAAGCCGCCCAGGCAAAACGCACAGGTAGCCACGACGGCGCCCAAGAAGGTGAGGCAGCGCCAGGTGGGCGGCTCAGGTGCGAAGCGACACTTTTTCTATCAGCCTGTGAGAGTGAACCGCGAGCTCTATGAGGAAGAGCTGCCCGATCCGGATACGGTGCGCAATGTGCGTCGCTTCTTCGAGCAGAACATCCTGCCCACACCTGGCCAGGGCATGCTCGTCCACGCGCAGCAAAAGTTCGGTGGTTCCGCCTGCCAGCTGAGTCCAAAGAGCCGGCGGGCGCATGGCTATCGCTATCTGACCATAGACACCAGCTATGGCGCCGCATCGAACGGCAGCGCCTTGGCCGAGGAGCAGCCCAAGGGCATGGAGCTGCTGGAGGAGCACAAGGTGAAGCACTGGGACAACGCCAGCCTCTCGAGCGGCATCTCTAGCGGTGACCTGTCCTCGCCCTGCGGCGAGTGCCACAATCAGACCGAGGCGCCGGCCAAAGAGTCGCCCGTGACGGCATGCAAGAACGTGCACGTGCTGGACGTGGTGAGGCGACACAACAGCAATGCGGCGAACGCCAAGGCCAGAGCTAAGCTAGCCAGCCGGCGCACCTGGTGCGTGGGCGGGGTGGCAGGTGATTCTCGCTACCGGCAAATTTATGAGCACAATTTGGAGCAGACGCAGCTGGAGGCGGACATGCAGGATGAGCACGCGGGACACGAGAATGATAGTCATGACGACGACAATGAGGACGACGATGCGGAGACGGACATGTGCGACACATATTATGTGAGCAATGTAAGTAACAGCAAATGTCCAAATTTCCAAATGTCCAGCAACGGGCTGCGTGCGCCTTTATGGACCATTAGGCTTTGATGACAGCGCATTAAGCTGACGGGCCAAGCCCAATTCCAACTCACTCTCCCTCTCTCTCTCTCCCTTCCTCTCTCGCAGGACGTGCTAGCTAAAATACGAGAATGCGGTTCCACAGTTACCTACTATGGCGGCAGAGTGCTGGACAAAGAGGCACCCACGACCACAGCATCGGCAGCAGCAGGGGGAGCAGGAACAGCAATGCAGATAAATCCACAGTTGATTAATGGAAATTCGAGCAGTGCTACACGCTTGCGGGTGCGTCAAATCGAGTCGTGCAAAGGGTGTCCGCCTCGTGAGAGCTGCACGCACGAGCAGCAGGAGCAGCAACAGGACTCGTATCAGGGTAAGCGCACGCCCGACTAGTAATCACGTCTGCTCAATGCATTTCATCATTCAACTTCTCCCCCTCCCCCTCTCTCTCTCGCTCTTCGATTGCAGGCATTAAATTCAAGTTGGTCAAGTCAAACAGCTGCAGCAGCCGACTGGAGCTGGCGGGCACGGATGAAGGTGACTCCTTGCTGGGAGATAGCGAGGTGGTGCGCAAAATGGTTCATCACTTTGAGTGCAGCCAACAGCCGCCGGCTGGCGATGGCGATGCCAATCTGACCATTAACAGCCAGAGCACCGCCGCCAAGAGACAGGCACAGCAGCTCCAGGAGCAGGCGACAGCTCGTCGACAAGTGACAGTAAATAATCACATCAATGTGCTGCTGGAGGCCGTGCAGGCGGAGCTGAGTGAGTCCCAAGATGTGCATGATAAGCAGAATGGAGCCGCTGCGACATACCAGAGCCAGGCTATGAATATACGCCTCGATTTAAGTGCGAAGCGTGAGAATAGCAACGCCAACGCCAATGGCAACGGCAACTGCGATAAGCCAGGCACTAACAACAAAGTGTGTCGCAATAAAAATGTGGATTTGGCCTATACGCTGGCCAAACAGCCGGAAGCTAAGCCCCAGCACGTTGTCAACCCGAGCACGCCCACTGCCAATCAGCAAGCATTAATGAAATTGACCAAGAGCCCGGAAATCACAGCTCGTGAACAAATCATTGTGCCTGTGCAAATACACCAGCCGAAGCAACAACAACAACAGCAACAGGAGCGCCGACTGAGCAACGCGAGCAGCAGTGCATCCATTGTGGACAAAACTGTGGTGCGCCATTACGTGGCCAATGACAGAAGCATCTATGAGCGCCGCAAATACGATGAGATCGAGTTTGAGGAATTCGAGATCTACGATCCAGCCAAAGAGCTCGAACGCCAGCAGCAGGAGCAGCAGCAGCAGCAGACCGAGTCGTCCGAGCCGTCCGAGCAAACGGATCAGGCCGAACTCTCGCGAGATTCCATAGACAAGAGACAGACAGACGGAGAGCTCTACGACAGCCTCGACGATAGAATGTAACAGAATGCTCAATTGGAAAACGAAGCAACGACTTTTTGGGCTTTGGGTAAACACGATAAGGTTTATCATCTAAGCTGCACATACATATATGAATTATAATATTTGATATAGCCTAGCATTACTTAAGCGCGCAGCTTTACAGGTAAAGCCAAAAGACAACAACAACAATTCATTATATTGAAAGAGAAAACAAAAATATCCAAAAACTATATTATATAAACTAAATATATTATAATCTAAATGTGCTCAACTTTCATTTACCCATTTAAAGCCTGGCCATTTATTTATTTATAAATTATTGAGGCTGTCGAATGGATTTCGTAATTGTGGCTGACATTGCGGTTGCATTTGCAGGGGCTGACTGAAGAGGGAGGGGCTTGTAGCAGAGGTAATTACAGGCCCATTAAGTGAGTGTGAGTTTCACTAATCTGTAACTAAATGACAATTTATGATAAATTATCCTTGAATGCGGGATTCAATTAAAGTCTTTAATTGGCAGCTGAATAAATAGAACTTAATAATTCAATAATATATTCAGTTTATGTTCAATAACCAGCCAATGCAAGCTAAGACTTAGAAACAAAATTTCGAGTTAGCTTAGCTAAATTATTATTTTATTATGGGCTCCCGACTGTTGCTCAATATAAATATGAATATTTCAAATTCTATTTGCTCTGAGTTATTTACTGTAGGGGAATCTCAACTGTGATTCGATTGATTTGATAGTTTCGCTTCAGTTCTTTACTATTTCCAGCTCGGTTTGGCCTTTGGCATCTTTACACGTTTCTGATTTCGGCCGTAACTTTTCAGGAGCTGCTCGTTCTTAAACGCTCCTGTTTGAATGAACTGTCAGTCCATCGATTGGCTAATGAGTGAGCAAACTACAGTTACTTACTGTACTCCATAACACTCATGTATTTCCGTTGTTTGGGCATACTCTGTCTCTTCATTTCTTTTTTAATATCGGCACTTGTTTGCGATTTAGCGGACTGCGCTTGGATTTGCTTTGTGACGTTCAGACGTTCTTTCAATTCATTGAACCGCTTCCTGTCCCGGTACAGCTGCTTCCTTAAGCGAGCTATATTAATATTCCTATTCTGCACCTTGCGTCTAGTCAGAAATGAGTTGAACCTATCCGCTAAGTCCCGTTCCTGATAGTATTTCTCGTCATAGGCTGCCCTTAGTGCTGTAAATGAAGCTGAGGCTGAATGAATCAGCTCGAATCACATGACCCGCACGCCCCCCCAACCCAAACTGTGGCCGAGCCGGCCATTCGACTCCAATCAATTTTCATATTAAAGCCAAATATTTACGATAATACTGAGAGTGGGTAAACAGTCGAAAGGATTCTCTTACCGGTGGCCAGGGATTGCTGTTTGTGCTTTTCGTGCTTTTTCCGCCAGCTCTCATCGCCGTCATCCGCCGAAGTTGTTGACGTCGCAAAATTTCTGTGCTGTTGTTGTTCAACGCCGGGCCAAACGCGCTGCGTGCGTGCGAAGAAGAAGAACACGGCGCCATGAAAAGAAAAATGTTGTTAAATTAACATTAATGAATGCATTACGGGCTTATTGATTGTGGCTGAAATCGGCCATAGATCTTGCGACTGCCAAGGGGCATTAAAGCACACATCTCTCCCTCCCTCCCTCTCTCTCACACACTGTCACTGTCTCTTTTTCGCCATGTGCACATATTGATTAAAAGCAGAGACAAGTGTGAATCACCTGCCCAAACAGCCTATCGCGTATGTGCCGTGCATGTATCAAGCGTTCCTAATTAAGTTAAAATACTCCCCAGCGAAATCACGTGCCTACCATAACAGCTAAGGATGGGGCAGGGTAAAAGCCACAAAATAAAGGAGCATCATGCGTTGCCTCCAGCTCCAGGCGCAGGTACATCTAGCGCCAGTAAATTGCTGATGGGAGCTGATAGGGGGGGCAAATGGATAATAACAAGGCTTGCAACGCACATTATCTCTCCCTCTCTCTCTCTCTCTCTCTCTCTGTCTCTTCCTGTCTCTGCCCTGCTGCTGATTGCGAGCAACGGTGCGTATGAAAAATCTCACGCACACAGCGCAGCAATAGCAACTGAAAAGTTTTCCTCTCTGTCTTACCTTATTTTATTTTTTATTTTATTCCAACTCAACTGGGAATAATGCAGAGAAAAAACGACACTGAAACT
Organism: Drosophila navojoa; assembly: GCF_001654015.2. The sequence continues at coordinate 413,966 of NW_022045902.1, forward strand.
GTTTACCTTGCCAGTTTACCACACACACACACAGAGTCTAGAACTCATTCGAATGATATCATATGAAATGTCGTCAGGCTTTTGAAGTGGCAATCATTGAAATGATAAACCCAAAAAGTAAGAACATCAAAATAACGACTTTTATCAGAATACTCTTTAAATTGGTATTTCCAATTTATTTTGCTGCTTGAATTAAACTTCTCAAACAGGCATACATACATACGTATTCGTTGAGTGGTTTTCTAGCTAACTATGTGCATCGATTGGATTGAATTTGGGATTTTGCCCTCGACTGCAATCAAGCGCTTCAATAATTCAAGAGCTCGAATTGCGCTAGCAGCTGAGTAATTGAAATCTAAATAGTGTATAAATGAGGGGCAAAAGCCGAGCATACATACATGCATACATATTTATATAGATACAAACTATGTATACATTTATATGTGGAGCGTATTAGAGCTGCAGCAGCTGAGCATAAATCAAATCCCTATTACTCTACTCTTTTCCCTGCTCTGGCATGTATGATTTGTGATTTGTGTTTGACTCTGTCGCTCGAGCTGCGCATTATTGATGAAGAGGCGACATTCCGGGAGCAGCTGTATATATGATGCTGCTACGACAATTTGACAGCACATTCCAGGCGACAACCGGCCGAGGCACATTCAATAAATGATAGATTGAGCGCCGGAGTCAGTCAGTAAAATGCAAAACTCGGCAAATTGAGTTGCCAAGTGCGGCCAAAACTGTCAGCCAACATTAGAAGTTAACAAATGAAACGTTTCTTGAGGCGCATAAATTTAACAAGCACCGACAGCCCAGCCCAGCTAAGACACCAAACAACCCAAAAGAATGCCACACGCTGTCATTGTTGATTTTTTTTTTTGCCAGCAGTGCTGAAGGCAAAAGTTTTTATGATCATCCAAGTAAATTGAAATCACAGGCGCTCGAAAGGCGGAAGCGCTGCCGTCTGCCGAGCTTATGGCTTTAAACGAAAATGAGAATGAGAATGAGAATGAAAATGAAAATGTTATTTCATAAAGTACACCTGCCGGAGCCCGGGAGAAGTTGATGCCAGCGTACGGCAGCTTAAATTTAATTTGTGCTCTGGGGACGACTTTAAAGGGCGTAGAAGTCAAAGCACAAGAATGTGCGTTGATGTGGACGAGGGCGTGGCCTAAGCTGCGACATATTGCAGGAGTGGTTTCATATTGTGCAGAACAATGCGGCCACGTGCGCCGCATCTACCACTAAGATGAACTAATTCGGGTCTAAGCAAGCGAAAGCAAACAAACAACAGCCAACAGACAACAAACAGACAGCAACACAACATACGCACAGCAACGCGGGGCGGGCTGGCATTAACGACTCAACTGAGCCGAGCTGACAAAAGAGCTCCCACCCAGCGAAGGCAGCAGGGGATGAGCTGAAATGAAAGCAGCTGCCAGCCTACCTGGGCTACAGAAATAAACAGCACAAGTGCAGGCAGCACACAGAGCAAAGCCAAGCCAGATGTTCCTTAAAACTCTTTCGCGACTTTTACGAGAAGTCTAAGCAACACACCAGAAACTATTTATAGACCCGCTCATAGTCATAAAAAAATATGCACGCTCATTTCCATTGCATACTTTTAGGCGCCGGCTAAAAACCCGCTTAAACTTCCAGTTGCTGCCTAAGCTTTATGCATTTCTACATTAACCCAATTGAAGCTGGTTGCCTCTATTAAAACTAAATATTATCTTGGCCAACTTCTATAATCTGACAGCTGCAAGAAAACTGCTTTAATAAACATCAACTCGAAGAGCCAAGCAGCCATCAACTCAAGTTGATGCTTGGCTTAAGAAATTAAAATACTTCTTGATGGTATGGAATCAAAAGTTGGCCCACCTAAAAGCGACTCGCATTCGTGGAACACACAGCAACAAAGCAGCATGCAAAGTATGCAAAGCAGAGGGCTGCAGAAAATGAACCCTCTGCCGGCCCCTTTGCCGCCCCTTTGCCTTGTGCCAAGTTGGCTTTGTGCCAATTGCCTGGCAACGCTTAACAAAGTCGCGTGTCAAGTGTCGCATGCGGCCGGGCTCGGCTCGACTCGACTCGGCTCGGCTCGAAAGCTGGCCAGGCATACCCTTTCAAGCAGCTGTTAGGGCTGTTAACGCTTTTGATTGCCATTAAAAGCGTAATTAAAGTCAACAAATGGAAAGCATAATTCAACACTTACACAACATAATTGAAGCCGGGCCGAGAATATTTACGAGCCATCAAAACAGACACCGCGCAATAGAAGCGAAAATATGGGCAATAAAAAAAAGCGTAAAATGAATGCAATACAATTGACCTTGACTTCCGTTATGTCAGCCTGGCTGAGTTCGCAAATCATAAACCTATCTGGTATCCTATCAGATCAGAGTTAAGCAAATATATTATATTATACAAGTATATTTAATGAATACAAATAATGACCGACTCGATCGAATTCTATAAATATTTAAACTCAATGCCCGCACCCGCAGCTAAAAAACAATAATAAATTAGACGCATGAGTTTCAGTTAAATATATACTAAATAAATATATGTATGTATATATACACAGCGAATCTACAGCTAGTTGGCTATTTATTTGCTCGTTTTTTTGCAATAAGTAAATAGAAATACATTTTCACTGCGTAAACATTTTGGTGGTTGAAAAGCGAGAGAGACCAGAGCAGGTAAACGAATTGAGTAAACAAGCAATGGAAAAGCCAGCCAGAAGCAGAGACTGAGGCTGAGGCAGAGGCTGAGGCAGAGGCAGAACAGCGAACGGCAACGGAGACTATCAAAAATATCAACGAGAATGTCAGAAAAATGTTTTTCGCTCTAGCATAACAAAAAGCCAGATAAAAGCAATGAAATACGAAAGGCAGGCAAACTAAAATTAGTAACAGATACAGCCAAGCATCCATATGGATGTATTAGCAAATGAAATGAATTTCGCCGAACAAATCAAAAGAGAGCGAGAGAGAGAGAGAGAGAGAGAGAGAAAAATAAGAAAGAAATGTGCAAAACGTTTATGCCATTTGTCGCTGGCGCTGTCATAAGTCAGAAATGGGAATAAAACAGCTGCTCGATGGTTGGGATGGATAGATAAAAAGGCCATTTGGACGTTTGTGTTGCGACTTACTAACGTGGCCAACACATGGGCTTCAGTGAAAGTGAACAAAGCTACATAGCTGACTTGGTCGGCTCTGTTGGCCACAATCTGTCGGCCGTTTGGGCGCTGAGAATATGTTTTATGGCCCAGTTCAGTTTGGGCGAATGGCGAATGCACCTTATGGGAATTGGGCGAGGCATTTAGCTAAACACATTTGAATTATAGTCTTTGGCAAAATGGTTAGCCAACAATAGACAATGCACGTTGCGTATGTGTATGTATGTGTGTATGTATGTATGTGTGTATGTATGTATGTGTGTATGTCACGAGACCATTATGTTATTAGGCAATTAACGCAACATTTTACATTGTTTTAGTAGTTTAGGCAATGTAATCCATGAGAGTGGAAGAGAATTGTAGAGTAAAGAGCAAATGAAGCTTATTGAAAATGCAAGTTAATTATATAGTTAGTTAATGACAAAACGTGTAGACACACATAGTCGACTCTAAACTGGGGGAAACACTAAAATTCGCCCGGCGGCCAACGTCATAAGCACCAATATTTACATACAGCTGGCCCAGTGCCAGAGGCGAATAAAAAGTGGCATGTGAAACGGCAGAGTGGATACACAGGAATGAGAGGGAGAGCGCGAGAGAGAGAGATGGATAGAGTAGCTGACATGGCTGTGAAGCCTGCCGTCAACAAATTGAGGCATTAAAACAGTCGAGCAATTTAAAGGACGTAAACGGACGCCCGTTAGCTGAGCCAAGCATAAACTCCGGATGCGCCAAGTGCGTGCCATGTTACAGGCTGTAATAACAGAAATGGCGAAAATATTCCACTCTATCCTAGCGGCAATTGAAGGCAGCATCGTAGAGCCAGCTGAGTAATTGCATTAATCATTAAAACAAACTACGCAATGCACATGGCAAATGATTGAGCTTCCAATGAAAACAAAAGCACATTCCAACTAGAAATTATAGAATAATAATGATGAATAATTTCTCGCATAAATAAATGCAGAAGCCAGATTGTGCATATATACGTTTAATAATTTATTTTGCATAGCCAACGAGGAAGGCGAAAGAAAGACGAACGTATACAAAATGCAAAGAAAACGGGACTAAAGCCAGCTGCCACCGACTTGAGCAACTGCACGAAAAATATTTTGAGCCACAAAAAAAAAAGAGGAAGAAGAGAAATGTGGGTCTTACATCAAGACAGATCCTTTGACTCTTGAGCATGTCCATGGCTGCATGTGTGTGTGTGTGTGTGCCATTTTTTGCATGCGCTTTTTGGAAACTGCGAGTCAAGGCGTCAACTAGAAAGGCACGAACTAACTTTAATTTGCTTACAATTAGATAGGAGCATAGCATTAGGCAAATGCAGAGCCTTGAATGGAGCGCAGCGAGAGAGGACACGCCTAGCTTGCCAAGGGCGCGTGATTATAAAAAGCACAAAAAAAAAGCAAGGCGTGTCAGCTCAAAACGCCAGCACAACTGAAACGTGGCTGCGTTAAGTGGCTCACAAGCTGTGCCAGCTCCTACCGACAGGACATGCAAACGACATAATTCAGGGAGTTTATAGTAATAAGCCAGCCGGCGACAGCGAATTCGAGAGCAGGCCTCAATGCAGCACATCTCGAATGCTCTAACTATATATACATATTGTAACTAAAACATAGATATATAAGAAGCAACAATTTTTTATTTACTTCAAGTCTGTTTCTCAAAGATCTCAGTCTATATATTTTCCCCTGATTCAATTTAAAATGTATATAAATATTTTTAAATATAAGTATGTGATTTATATCAGACACTTTTCGCATCTATAAATTACTATAAATTAACTTATTTGCATAATACTTTCATATTAAAATTATTAAGAATTGTTTTGAAATTTTATTTGCTAAAAAATTCGCTAGAGATTTTTCTCTTTTCAAAAATATGCCCAGTGCGTAGAACTCGTTCTATGAATAGATATTTATATGTTGAATGATTTATAATCTTGATTGGATTTTCAGAGAATTTATCTCTATACATTTTCCAAGACTGTTATGAAATGTTTAATGTTTACAATATAATTCGCTGATATACAGCAGAGCTTATTTAATAATACAAATTATTTAACTTCTACGAATCTACGTATGTATATAAAAATATATTTAAATTATATTTTGAATATATTATTTTGTATACATTATTTTCCACACTGAATTAACTAGAGTTTTAATTTCTTCAACATATTTTTAGTACTTTAAAATTAGCGCCGCATCAAATTAAATTCAAATCCACCAAGTGCCACCACATCACACATCCGCACATATCCCACTAGTTAGCACCCAATTAAGGCTCTCTCAGCCCAGTCGACTACCTTTTTGCATGTACTCGACCACAACTCACCAAAAAATATATATAATCCTGAGCAATTTATGTAGCTCATTTTGTGCCAAGTTGCTTTAGGAGTGAAACATTTGCATATAATAGGAAAATTTGCACTCGTGGCACAGGGAAGCTGAAGCTGAGGCTGGGGCTGAGGCTGACAGGGCAACTGGCAACTGGGACTTGAGCTGGGAGAGTTGGCAGCTGAAATGAAGCAGCTTCTTCGGTAGCTGGGCTGTGACCAGGCACTCAACACGCACGCACACACACACACACACAGCATAGACAAGCAAAGGCGGGTGGGCGTAGTCTTAGACACGCCCTGAATTATTAACAGGCTTTTTATGCAGTTAGCTTGGGGTTTTTCTTTGTGGCTTTTGTTGTTGCTGAACCTTTTTAAATGCTTGGAAATTTATGCAAAGATTTTGGGTGAACAACTCTCATTCACTCACTCACTCACGCTCTCTCTCTCTCACTCTCACACACTCTCTTTGTCACACAGTCTCTCTTTGATTGGGGTCACTCGCGTAACGCTTACAATCTAAATATTTACTATATAAATTAAAGCGCCAGCTTCAAGTGTTTGTTGTTTGGCCAACGCATTATCAACAAGCAGAACCAATAAATTTAGTTGAAATCAAGGCCCAAGCTCAGCAAATATTCTTGAGCAGTCCAGCGGCAGCGACCCCTAATGGCTGACCCATTTGTGGGCCAGCAGCAGCATAATTTATGCATAGCATTCAAATGTTTTATGTTGAGCTGCAAATTCAATTGCGATGAATTCAGGAGCGAAAATATTTGCATTAGCTGAACGCACAACATTCGTCTGCTGATAGTAGCTATCTAAGCGTGGCTGATAAGCAAAAGTTAACTGACAAACTTTTAACAGTTTTGCAAGCACTGCATTTTACTAACGCTTGACTATCAGCTGCTCGTAACATTGCAGTTAGTTCAACATGTGTTTTTACGGCAGCATGTGGCCGGAATAACAAGAAGAAAGCAAGGGGCAAGTCAAAACAAAGCAAGTGGCTAAAGCAATATAGTCTTTGGGGTGAGAATCGTGCAATAAAATCGCCATATCATGCTGCCGTTTAAACACCCACGCAGCAGTAGAGAGTGGGGAGTGGGCGGGCTGTGGGCTGTGGTTTGTTAGTGTAGTAAAAGTCAAGAGTATAACAATAGCACGCAAGGCTAAGCTGAGCCGAACCAATTGGCCGACAGGTAAATTGAAATGGCCAATATATACCCAACACACACACACAAGCACAGCTATATAAACATTGACAGTTAAAGTTATATATACATTCTTGTATGGCCCCACTTGACATTTGCCGATGAAGCGCGACAAGCTCCAATGATCATTTAAATGCCAGAGAAGTGGATTAGATGCGACTCCCGTAGGCCGTCGACTCCTCGGCGAATTGTGTTTGAGTTAATTAGGAGCGTATGCCAAAGACTGCAGCGATAACAAAATCCTGTCCTCCCAACACACACACACACACACACACAAAACTATTGCACACATATGCAAATAACTTGCAGCTGGCCTTGGTTTGGCGCTGCTTGTATTTTTAGCTGGCTGAAAGATTTTGTCGTACTGATAAATGTGGGAAAACGTGCACAAGCTTTCCAGTTAACGGTTTGAGGCCAGGCTGGCTGAATGCCCAGGAGAGTTCTCGAAATGGGGGCAGCTAGGATAAGTCGTATAAAATGCAGATTTGCTGCGGTGGCTGTTTGTGAATGGGTTAAGCCAAATGGCTTTTCGGGGCGCTGGCAGGTGGATGAAGTATATTTGCACTCAACCCTTTGCTTTCCACTCTAAGTTTGTCCATTAAAACCGAAAAGTTGCAGATCCAAACAATGCTCGAAATCTGGCTGCAGCGCTGCAGATTATAAAACGTTGCACTCAAGCTGCAATCCCGAATTTGTTAATTGTCCAACTAACGGCAATTGGCTGGAATGCGCAAGTTACGGGCAAACTTTAAGTGGTCTTCAAACATCCATGGCTCATTTGTGCAGACAAGTAGATAGAAAAACGAACTTTGGAGCGGATCTTTGCTGAAAGATAAAGAGTTGGAGACGCTAACCAATGGAGGTGACAATAGTTAAACATTTGCTAAGTGAGAGAGAGAGAGAAAGAGAGGGAGAGAGACGCAGAAAAAGAGAAAGCGAGAGTTGTGCTAAAACTTTTATCTGGCATAGTTGAAAACATAAGAGATAGCATATACACTGTTCGCGTAATGAAAGGGGTATATTAGCTTTGTTGTTATTTTATATCAGCATTGATAAGTCAATGCCTAAGGCTTATATAAATAAAACTATTTTTGGCACTCCCGGTTGCCTATAGCCGCCAGCAATTATTTGACTTGTTTTGATTTACTTCCCCCCATAAAAAGCAAAACGTAAATATCATATAATGATAATGAACCTTATCGTGCCACTTGAAAGGGCAGCCAGCGATAGCTGACGCGCTAAGAGGTGTGGGATTATTGCTAAGTAAGACACACTTGAGATATTAAAATAAACATATATATGTAAATATATAAAGTAAATAACTATTTACTTCAGATGAAAACTATGGCAGTGCATATTATATATACATAGAAATATATATTTGTACCTTAGATGAGATATCATATATAATAGTAAGAATGTAATACATTCTTCTATAAGTATATACTATATTCAACTATTGCCAAAGCTCTCATCTCAAGTATTACACGCTAGCCCAAACAAAACAATATAGATTAACACATATATTAGCTGATAATTACAACAATATCAACAATACATAGTATACAAGTATCTAGGTCGCTTATGTGGAATGTTTTAATAGATCGAAATTGCTTTCGAGTATCATTCGTAAAGCGCGCACATAGACTAAATTTGAAGTGCAATTGAAAATTAATCAATAAATGGGTTTGCTTTGTTCGCCGAATAATGTGTGCATAAATATGCCTGTTGCCTGGCTTTTATGTATTATTGTTCGGCTATTTATGCAACAGGATAGCTGGCAGGATACTCTGTTGCGCTGCGGGTGCAGAAATCGCTGTATAACCGTGCCTTAATCAAATATCAATTGCATTTGTTTGGCTTCATATGGACTAGCTTATTTACAGCATTGGCCCGAAAATAATTGTTGGCATCTGCCACGCCCCAGCGCCCAGCGCCCAGGAAAAACAAATGGTGAAATCGCAGCCAATGCAATGCCATAGAGCACAACAAAATCCGTGCTAACGTGGACTAACGGAATTGCCCGGCCCGGATGCGAGCATTTCGGAGGGCTGAGCCCGGTCCGGTCCGGGTCGAGTCGAGTCGAGTCTAACGCACATTTTCTGTTGTGCGGCAGACCGAATGGCGCCAATAAAACTTTTTCAAACATAAATATGGCGAGTATCTGAGGGGGGTTGGGTTATAGGAGGTGTCAGCAAAAATAACGAACAAGAAAACAAGCTTTAGTTACAATTTGAAACAAAGCCCCGAACGTAAGAGAAGCTGGAGATGAAAAGTAGAGCAAGAACGTGCCAAACTAAAAATTATGACAGGCCAACACACAGCAACGTAACGAGGATGAGAGCGAAATATTTGGCGACACTCGGTGCACCCTGTGCCTCCTCAATGTATGTGGGGGTGTGTGTGGGTGTGTTTGTTCAGTGCAATCAATGCTGTTGTTGTTGTTCTTGTTGTTGTCGAGTTCGTTTTGTTGACTTTAATCAGCCTCTCTGCGATGCAAATTAAGTGCCAAAAACAACAGCAACCAGCAACAACAAGAAAAACACCATTTAATGCAAATAATGTGCCGTTATATCTCTCGCGAGTATCAAATAATGTTGACAGGGTACCCGACCCACCGACCGACCGACCGACCGCCCCCTAAAGCTCTCTCAGTCCTCGACCCGCCCAGCTGTTCTGCTGATAAAACTTTTTTTTTTTTTCTTTTTACAGCTTTGTGTGACATTTTTTTGTCAACATTTTTGTATTGTTTGGGTTGTATTTGCCGTCGCGACGCCCGCTCGCATTTACACACAGGCAAGACAAATAAAAGTTCAGCTCTCCCTCATTCTCTCTCGTGTATCTCTTAGCTCTGCTCTTGTGACTCTCAACCTCTGCTCGAACGAATAACGATGAATTTTATAATTTCGTATGCAAATCGCGTTTGCCATAAAAGACCATGTTATGGACAGTGTGCGTAAATAATTTTGTTTGTTGCTCGCTCCCTTTTTCAGGGCCTTTCCCTGCGTGGGCCGTTAAATGTATCACCTGAGACGGGCTGCTGATAAAGCTGTCACTTCTCTTGAAAAGCCGGTTCAGAGAACCGAAAATGAAAATGCTGATAGGGGGATGACCACTAGAATGATTCATTAAACAAAAAGTTCAAGTGAGTAACACGAAAGAGAGGGTCAGAGAGAGAGCAAGAGTAATTAAGAAAACATCTAAGCACATTCACACAGTTTGAGATTCACTGAAAAGAGCGCTTACGAATCGAAAACCCGATCGCTCTCAATGTCAAATAAATGCAAAAGCAAACACAGCGTAAATATTACAGCCTGTTAGCTCACACACACACACACACACACCCATATACAGATGTTGCTTAACATTGCCCGCTTGCGCCATGTGACTCAATGTGAGCGAACTTCAATTGAAGTTACAGTCAAAAACAACAAAGACAAAGAGAGAGAGGGAGAGCAACTGAGCTTAGTGATGGGAGAGCTTGGAAGTTGGCGATGCGGCTTCCAAGTGTGCAAAAGCGAATAACAAAAACAAAAGAAAGCATGTAAAGAAAAAATACAGGCTATAAAGAGAAAAGAATATAACATTATAGAATGTATACACATGTGTGTATGGAATGTACGAATGTATATATGTATGTACATACATATGTGGTATAACTTATATATGTATAAGTGTATTGTTATTGTGTTAGCATGTTTCTACTTTCGCATAAATTTAAATATTTTTAATGTGCACACACGAACGTTTTCAAACTCACGCATGTTGTATAATATATGCACATACATATGTACAAATAATGTAAATATGTTTATATATGCACAGACATACATACATATGCATACATACATACACATGTATATGTTATATGTACGTTTTTGTCGCTACCGGCAGCGAAGTCAAAGAACAAGTGTGTGTATTTTTATAATTTCGAATAGTGGCCGGCAGACAACAGCTGCTCTCCCGGAGCGCCACGAGGCGAACGTGTGGGCGTATGTGTATATGGTTGTATGGGTGTGTGTATACAAATGTATATTCATAGGACGTTTCACTTACCAGCGTTGCAAAAGTCGCCGTCACCGGCCTCAAACGCCGGCCGCAGCGCTCTAACGGTCGCACATTGGAACGACTCAACAGGAGCTGACTAATGTTGCCCAGTAAGACGAGGCCGTGCCTGGACATGCTGTGACGGCTCGAACTGGAGTTGGAGGTGGAGCTGGAGTTGGAGCTGGAGCTGGAACTGGTGCTAGTGCCAAACTTGGAACTTGCCACGCGAGATCACAGCAACAACAACAACAAAACAATTCACTATGATTCACGAGAGCAGGAAACGATGAGCTGCTGCAATGACGAGGGTTGAGGTGGGGAATGGATGGAAGAGGGAGGCAGAGGCAATGAGTAAGATCTACTGCTACTATCTCCGTTCTTGCTATTGTCGCTGTTGTTATTGCTGTTGTTGCTGTATTTTCACTTAGCTGCTAAACAGAGTTGGCGCTGCTTGAAACTTCATTTGAAATTGCTTTAAGAAAAGCTTAAAACGTATTTGCAATTTGGACATTCAATAATTTAGTTCTGCGAGTATTTAAGGTTGGATTGTAAACATCACAGTTGCATTTACGAATATTGCTGTTCTGATTTGAGTACCAATGAATAAATAAAATCAACTCCCAAATTTTCAAAAAAAAAAAAAATAATAAATAAGAAAAGGTCTAATTGTTTTGAATTTTTAAATCCGACTGATAGAAATTTAGTTAATACGTTTATGTTAAACAATGTGCAACAGTGCCACAACAACAGTAACAGAAACAGGAACAACAGCAGCAACAACAAAGGCGACGCGCAAAAAGTTGGAAAGACGAGAATCAGACAATGAGGCAAAGGGTAAGAATTTACCGGTTTTAACTTTTTTTTTGTATTTTTTTTTATTTGGGTGTATGCTATTTTAACTACGAAACTAGACGCGGCACATGTTTTGCACAGAAAAGAGCGATAGGATCATTAAATATGCTTTAGCTATTGATATTAACTGCGTTATATGTATTTTTATTTTTTGTATTATAAATATTACATTAAGCTCGAGCTGCGGCTTTGCCGATTATTTTGTTTCGCACTTTGCACTCGACTCTGGCATTTACTTTGGCAGCGACGTCACTCTACGACACTCGTGATAGTGGCGGCGGCTTTTTTCTATCGCTGCACGGTCTCTATAATTTAATTGAAATTCTAAATTTGTAAAGCTTAGGCTATAACGAAAGCAGCCGCAATTCGCCAAACGAAGTAGCCGAACCGCGCGCGTGAAAGTATGATAACAGACTGCTGTTAAAATCCAATCAGACAGTTCGACCCCCTTTGGCGCAATCGCATGCTGTGAGTCCGAAAGTTCGACAACAGCTGAGCTGTCTGGGCTGACAATCGGTGCCGGCTGGTACGCACACACAAGTTTCGATAGAAACTGGTCAGACAAAAACTACACTACTTTTTTATTTATACTTTAAATGTACAGAAATATATTGTATTTTCATTTATACTTATCTATATAAAATTTATAAATATTTGTTTTTAACAGAAATTTTAGCATAACACTACGCTAGGTGGCTGGCTGTTAAATAACAGAGTTCGTTGTGTTTCTTCGTTAAATGTAAACTAAAATAAACGATATGGCAGGGCCAAATTTAGCGAATGCATTGTAATGGTTTGTGTACTGGCTAAGCAGGGTGATTACGGGCATGCTGAATTGTTGCCAATTTTCGAATAAATAAAAACACTAAGTGCATTAAATTTTCGCTTTTATTATTGTCGCATTACGAATCTAAACTTTTAACTAGTTTATATATATTAATATATATATATATATCCAACTATACAATATATATACTATATATAGAGCTTTGCTTAGTGCTTTAAACATAAAACTAGAAAGGTTCCATTTAAGCATTTTCCTTGTCGTTCGCTGCGTTCGCCTAAAAACATTTACAATACACACTTAAAACAAATAGCAGCCTTATTTAAATATATATATATATATCTATATCTATATATGTAACATAGGTATAGCACTCGTAACTGTAAAAACGGGCTTCACAGTTTTGGCATGGATTTAAATTGTTAATCAAATATAGTATACAAATTGTTAAAAACATAAATATTTATAGAGTTCAGCTATTATAATTTCTGCAATTCTTGTTGCTGTGTGTGTTTCGAGTCTTTGATAAGTGAGTTGACAACAAAATTGTTCTGAGGTATTAACGAAATGAATCAAGACGCAGTTAATTGGGCGCATAATAACCGTTACAAACGTTTGCGTAATTGGCTCTGATTTTTATGGGTTTTACACATATTACCTCCCTCTCTCATGTTTTAATGATTTATGTTTTTCTTTTTTTGTTTGTATTTTTTCTTTTTTTTTTCTAGCATAACATTTTTGAACAACTAACAAAGCGCATGAAACGCATTTATGCATTTATTCATGATGCTTTTCTGCTATAGATTACAATGCGCTGGCAGCAGAGACACACAGACACACACACACACATACACAGATTCCATTATACTATTTACACAATTACTCACACCTATACAGCACACATACACACACAGACACACACATGCGCTAGTTAACTGTTTTTCCATTCAGCTGCCAACTGCAGCGACATCATTAAATTGCAACAACAACGACAACAAGCTAGATTTATGCATATTCAAAGCAGCTAATTATGTTTTTTTGTCCTTTTCGCTCTGTTGTTGTTTTTGTGTTCGCTGTCGCTGTCGCTGCTTCTGCTTCTGCTTCTGCCTCTGCCATTACTGCTGTCGCTGCGTCTGCCGCTGCCGCTGCTTCTCTCAGTGCTGCCAGCACGCATTGTTCCAGGCGCCGCCGCTGCCGCTGCCGCCGTCAGCTGTAGCCAGTGCAACTGTTTCCTGAGTTTCGCACGCATTTTGCGATATTTGTTGCCGCCAATGCCAATTCCTAGACCAATTCCAAGTTCAACTGCGCCAATGGCCACGCCTCCAAACAGCTGCTATCACGTGCCCGTCGACAAATCATCCTTGAGCCACTGGGGTATGGGACGTGAGCCGAGCTTCTTCAGCAGCTTTACCAGCGCCGTGTTGTGGTTCAGATAGTAGCTAAAATGTTTGAGAGAAAAAGGGAGAGCATGAGTTAAGCAAAGACAACTTTCGAGTTCGAATTCGCATTTGCATAACAGATGTAACAGTTGAGCCAGCTGCGGTTCACTGGAACTTGTTGATTGTTCACGAAGATTCAAATTGCAAATTCGAAATGAATTTATGAACCTTTGTTATCTATTGCCAACGTAATGTTAATTTAAGGTATGGTAACAACTCCTTGTCAGATCTGAGCAAATATTCCATATTTCTTTGCCATTCGAAACAAGCTACATCATGCACAGTGCCACATCATCTGTCAGTCTAATGAACTCCCTAAGCTGCTGCTCCAGCTGCTCCTGTTGCTTGAAGTGCTTCAGGTTTCCTTTTCATATTTGATGCTCCGTTCATTGTGATGTCTAATAAAAGTGGCTCGTTTAGCCGCCTCCTCGAATCACTGAATATAAAAAGGGCTCACGCCAAACTGACAGCTGGCATCCGGAATTGCAGTCGTACAGCAAAGTGCACTTTCCACGGCCGCAAAAATGCCGCACCCACACACACACACACATGCACACACTCACAAAAACCTGCCGCCTCTCAGAGAGCGCCTGCCTCTTAGTGACGCCCACAACTATTCTATCTACAATCCCACACACACACATACACACACACTGACACACTCACACTGCATGTGTGGGTGTGTTCATTAATCCTTCACTCAAAGCAGCAGCGCCGACGTCGTCATCTGTCTGTCGCCCCAAAACCAACCCAAATCACTCATACGACCCGTTTTTTATTCCGTTTGCATTCGTTTTGTGTTTTTTTTTTGTTTTGTTTCAGTTTTTTACTCTATTTTTTGGTTTTACTTACCGCTGCAACAGCTTGGCACTGCGCTCATCCATTTGGGGATATTGGCGCCCCTTGGACTTGCCGAGGCATTTATTGCGCTTCTCGCTGACAGCCTGGCAGTAGAAGCCCTTTTTCACATCGTAGCGCAGGTGATTGGAATAGTCGAGGAGCGGTTGGATTTTCAAAAAGCGCTGCAGCTCGTTCATCACATCGATGGGATTGAGCCGCAATTGCTCCCCATCGATGATGTGCAGCTGCTGGGCGGGATAGTAGGCCAGCCAGTGCTCCAGATGCTGTGCGTATTTGCCCGGATTCAAGCAGCGATTACGCAAATCCTTCAGAGCGCGCGGTGCCGAGTCGCTAGCCGTTATGACCTGGCCAAAGAAGCAAATGTCAAAAAGTTAAAGACATACCACATACGATACGATATATACACACACACACATACACACACATATATACTTATATAACTCAAGTTCATGTGCTGTGACCAATTTAATGGTCGACTTCAGACATTGCGAGACATCGGGTCGAACACATGTCAAAAATGTTGAGCAAGCCAGGCAAAAGGCAGAGGGGCCAGCAGCAGGGGCGTGACAGTGCAAACATGTGCTAAGCTGGCCAATGCTGCATGCGGCAGGTGCAACTAAATATGCTGCAATTGGCATTGCACTCAGCCTTTGGTCAAAAAGGAATCTGCATGCAAATCGAAAAATGATGCCGACAAGTTGCTTCATTCTAAGGGCGACAACAGTCCAAGTTGGGGGCGTGGCAGCATGGGAGGTTTGGGTAAATAAAATCGAAATGCGATTTTGTGAAGCGCCAAATGAATTTTCATTTTGAAGAGCTGCTCTCCAAACAGCAATGGCAATGGCATTGGCAATAAATGCCACATCGAACCAGTTGCAAGTGCAGCAGCTTGTGGTTGCGTTGCATGTTCTGCTTGGCTAAGCTCATGCTGAATTGATGGATAGTTCATTAGATCTCTGTGCATTTGCAGCTGACAGCTGTTGACTAATGAACCAAAAACAATCTTGCCAAAAACAGAGCTGCCCAGACTCCCTTTGCATGCCAGAGTCCTGCTGCAGATATGTTTATGCTTTGGCAGGAGTCGAGGTAGTCAAATGGATGCTAGACTCACAGCTTAATTGCTGACAAATTCTTGCCCCAACTTTATTTGAATACTCTCGGAGACTAACACTTGAATTGCTATGAAAATGAAACTCTTGCACAGAGTTTGGGAAAAACGCTTAATTGGGAATATACAAGAACTTATTATTCGGGTAATTGTTGCTGAAGAACTTAGGACTTCAATGTCGTTCAGACTTTGTTTATATATGTAAAGAACATTTTCAAGTTTGTTTCAGTTTTTGTTTATGCTAAATTAGCTGGAATTATATCTGTGTACATATATGTACATATATAGCTGAAGTTGTATTGAAACTGATAGAAAGAGAGAGAGAGAGGAGAAACAGACAGACTGACAGTGTGAGAGTGACAGGTAGACAGAGCGAGAGAGAGACAAACGGAGAGAGAGAGGCAGACACAGTCAGAGAGACAGACAAAGATAGAGAGTGAGTGAGAAAGAGAGAGAGAGGGGAAGACTGAGAGAGACATATAAATATCGTGGGAAGAGAGTTCATATAATTCTCATTTAATACACAGTCTCCCTCCCCCTCTCTCTCTCTCTCTTTTATACTCTCAAGCACTCACCTGATAGAAACTGTAGTTGTTCGCTATGACGTCGCCGTGAGCGCGCTGATGCTGATACCAGGAGTAGGCGCGCTTCGCTGGCGATATGAGAATGGTGACGATCTTGGCATGGGGCAGGAGAGCGTGCGCACGCTTAGGCACCGCCTCGCCGTCGAAGTAGGTGGCGCTCTTCTCGAACATGTAGCGCGGCGTGCCCACGGCCGTGGGCATGGGGGAGCTGGTGTTGGGCAGCGTTTCCGAGGGAAAGAAGTCCATGTACCAGTCGAGGCCGCGGTAGTAGTTGTTGCCATTGAAGAACTGCACCTCCTCGAAGGTGTCCGGACTGGGTATGTTGCTGGCCACGCTGCCGTGCATCGAGAGGAATGTGTAGAGGGCGGTGGTGCCCGTCTTCTGTGGCCCAATGACCAGGAATTTGGGCAGTGAGTCGCAGCTCTTGGTCTTCGACCAGATCTTCTTGTGGCGCGCATCGTCGCAGGGATTGCCCCACACGGGATCGACCTCCTCGGGATGCAGCCGGAAGTACATCTCGGCCAGCTGAATGGGCGGTGCCGAGGCCAGCTTCAGATTGGTCCAGCACTGCAGGAACTTGATGACCGATTGGAATGTGTAGAGCGCCAGGCGATCGGAGCCATAGTTGGACATGTGCGTCATGAATATGTTGATGGGATTGTAGACGATGGTCTGGAACAGCTCGCCGCCCTGTATGGACTCGTCCAGCTTATCCCGTCCGCCCGGATACCTATCTATGTACATGGTGTGGGTGAACAGGCCGCACGTCTGCCGCGGCAGCACCATTATATTCCGGTGGATGAAGCCACGGCGTAGGCGAGCTGGCCGCAAATGCGGATACTCCTCGGTGGAGGTGACCTTCACGTTCCACACCTGCTTCCAGGCCATGTAGAGCAGCTCGTGCGCCGGATAGACGCCCGAATGGTGCGGCGATATGGAGTAGCCCGAGTTCGTGGGAATATTGTGCTCCTTGGCGAACGCAAAGTTCAGCTGCATCTCGGCCATCAGCAGGGTGAGGTTGTCGTAGAGGTGCGGCTGCTGGTGCTTCCACATGTGCGAGAACCAGTTGAACTCCTGCACATTCTGCAGCAGGAAGTCGTCGCCCAGATTCTCCTCCCGGGTGCCGTGATGGTAGTACTTGCCGGAGAAGCCCAAATTGAAACGGAACCCGGGCACCATGCCGCCAATGATCTTCTGCGTGGCAATCAGAGCGCGCACATCGTCCGGCCGCAGCCGCGTGCCCTTCTCGCCCACAAAGATGTCATCGATGTCCACCAGGATCATGCGCTCCAAGCTGAGACTCAGCTGGCCATGACTGAGGTAGCTGAGTGCGTCCAGGAACACCAACCGATGCAGCCAGAACCGCAAACTGCTGCCAAAGAGCACGCGCTGTATGCCATCCAATTGGCCGCGATCCTGCAGCACCGTGGTCAGCGGCAGCTGCACCTGGCCCACGCTGTCCGCTGGATACTCCTGGGTGTTGCGCTGCGCCCACTCCACCGGCTCGTAGGTGCTGTGGTTGTGCTGGAACACCGCCCAATCGTCGCCCGGCAGGGCACCCCATGCCGTTTCCCCAGCCCGCGTGAGGCGCAGCACCGAGGAGCTGGGGTTCAGGCTGGCGTCTCGCAGCCGCAGGTTCGTGTGCACAAAGAGCGGAAAGTCGCGCAGCTGGGCACCGACCAGCGTCTCCTCGCTGGGACTGACGAAGCCCACAATGCCCACAGAGTACTCGCGGCAATACTTGTCCAGCAGCTCGCGATTCCACTTGTCCATGTTGAGATACTTGTCCAGATTCTCAAAGACAATCACGCCATAGCGGCCCTTGTCCAGATTCGTCAGCACCGGCAGACTCTTGCCGGCCACCTCGATTTTATATCTGCAAGAGGAGAATAAAGACAAGGAGACTGTGAGATAACGCAAGAGACAGTTAAATATTTGAGATGCTCGCTGCACGTATTATAACACCCCAGGCTAACATGAAATCGGAGAAAGAAATGGAAACCGAAACTGCTCGCATTTGCAATAGAATCCTTGCAGAAACTGTCAGAAGCAGAGGCGCCCAAGGAGGGTGTTAAACTTCATGTCAAGCTTGACATGCACATAGAGACACGATGGGGCACCCGAGAGACAGAGACAGAGAGCGGAAGTAAGTGAGAAAGGGCTATAGTTTACTTGGCTTGCATTTGACAACAGCTGTCAGAAGCTATTTGCTACGACACTCCGGCAATCAAATGCTTTACACTCCATAAACTATGAAAAACATGCACAGAAATACATGAAAATGAAATTGATTCGAGCCGGCTATGCTGTAAATTTTAATAAATATTTTAAACTTAATATTTGATTAAACACTTTAGTCATATTTGCATAGCATGCTGGGATTCCCTTATTAATATTCATAAATATTTTACTCGCACACAAAACATGCGCATACCCTGTTGTCGTCGTGGTGTGGGTATATTGAAGTTGAGATAAATGAGGGCATAGAGAAGTTGTGATGATACGATCTAATTTAAACTAATAAAATATAATATAATATGATATGCCTTATGTTTTATATATTATTTTTTGTTACATTTTAGTTTTGTTTTATATGTTATACTTTATGCTTTATATTCTATATTTTATATTTTATATTTTGTTTTATATTTTATATTTTATATTTCTTATTTTATATTTTATATATTATATTTTATATTTTATGTTTTATGTTTTATATTTTATATTTTATATTTTATATTTTATATTTTAT
>NW_022045902.1:435412-499721 GCF_001654015.2 Drosophila navojoa
ATTTTATTTAAAAAAATTATTTTATTTTATTTTATTTTATATAAAATAAAATAAAATAAAATAAAATAATTTTTTTAAATAAAATATAATTTATTTATAATTTTTTTAAATAAATTATATTTTATTTAAAAAAATTATTTTATTTTATTATATTTTATATAAAAAATAAATATATTATTTTTAATGTATATTAATTTTTATAATATTTTATATAAAAAATATTTTTATTATATTTCATATAAAAAATATATTATATTTTATTTATAATTTAAAGCTGATCTTGCACAAAAGTAAATGAAAGCCGACAGTAAAAATAATTCTGTAAAAAGTCTGAAACTTAAGCATACAAAAATCAGCCATGGAATTGCCTAAACTCAAATAGAAGACTTTTAATTTAAGAGCAAATTAACAAGAGTCAATTGGAGAAAGACTTGACAAACATTGAAGATTAATTGCTTTGAAAAGAGGAAGAAAAAGCCTGTTGCGAATTTGTACGGCCTGTTGTTAGGTGAACAGGCGGCAGCTGTCTAGGCAGGGTCCAAAAAGATAAATGACTTGCAAATCGCAAAGCTTGCTTAAGTGTGGCATAATGCTTGATAAAGTAAACTCAATTAACTGCAACTGGCGCTGAAATGTTGCCAACTCCATGGCAATGTCAACGTGGCCCAGCAGCGAAGTGTATTTGAAACATTTTCATAGCATACTTTGAAGGTGTTGGCACTTTAAACGGCTTCTCGTTTGCCTCGCACGACTCGCATTAATTAAAACGTTTTATCAGCGCAAAATGTTTGTTTAATTAACTATGTAATGGCACATGCCATTCTATCGCCCACTTACTTTCACTTTCACTCTCTCTCTCTCTCACTCTCAGTCTATTTTCTTTCGGTTTTTTCTCTCTCTCTGTTTTTTTTTTGCCGAGTGTTTTGTTGCCTTTGCACTTATACATGCTTGTGTTAATATTTGAAATTTAATTGCCAGACGAGATAAACGCAGCTGAGTGCTCGCTGCTCGGGCTGGGTAGGGCTGACGCCTGGGTAGCGACGCGTTTCATTTACAGGCCCGCAGCGGATTTGTTTTAAAAACCCATTAACGGGTATTACTTGCAAGTAAATAAATGTTGTTTTTTTTTAAGCTCATATGTGTGTGAGTGCTGTCTCTATATATGTGTGTGTGTTTGCAGCTTACGCTCATTTGTTTGCATTTGTACGAGGCGTTAAATTATCCTCAGGATGCACGTAAAACTGCAAATGCCGTCATGAGCTGCTTGTTTGTTGTGCGCTGTAGTTGCTTGTCGCAGTTGCTGCTGCTGTTGTTGTTGTTGTTGTTGTTGCTGCAGTTATTTCCCGTTGTAGGTGCTTGAATGTCGCTTGCCCTGCTGCGGCGTCGAGTCGCTCGTTCGCTCGCTCGCTTATGCAGCGCATTAAATGAGCTTAGTTTTACTTGACTTTCCACTGCCACTTTGGCTTACACTTTCTAGTCAGCCGAGTGTCCCGCACACAACCACAACTAAGCCAGCCAGCCAGCCAACCGCCTCCCACTCTTTAGTCTCGCCCTACACCTATTTCTATCCCCATATCTCCCGGCCCGCCTTCCTCACTCTTTACATCTCTTTTCAGCTTGTAATTTCATTAGAGCGCTTTGGGGCCGGGCTTCAGCTTGTTTGGCATCTTCTTTGGCTTGCCGTCGTGTTGATATTTGCGTCAGGAAATTAAGCTGCAGGGCTTGAGATAGAGAACGTTTCGCGCTAATCGAAAAATCCACAATATTTAGTTTGGCTGACACAATGTCGTCGAGCAGAGCCCCTCGCTGATATCCTTGATCTTTGCGGCATAAACAGGTGCACGCTGCTTGCCAACAAATGTGGCAACATAGGGATAGAAAGAAGCAGCTGAAACTTTGCTATTGGCCAACAAGTTCAGCATGATTAGCTGCGAGAAATGTCGCAATTAGGTGGCGAAATTTTTGCCTCAGCAATGGGCATATTTAAGGCAACTTTTCTAATTGGCAGCACACTGTGCCACGATGCCAGGCAACACGTGCTGCAAATAACTAACCACATTTTGAGGCAGCAGTTTAACCTCGATGATTGCTATGTGTGTGTGTGTGTGTGTGTTTGTGCAAGCGAGAGTGTAGGCCTAACGCCTGGGGCACTGTGAGGGAAATCAATATATTTGATATATAACAACAGCGAGACTATAATGTGCTTACTTTCTACAGTCGGTTGCGAAACGAAAGCCGTATATTGATTTTGTCTAGCTGACTGTTAGGCTGTCAGTTTCAATATAAAATTTATGCTTTTATCAAATATGAATTATTTATAAATATGCCTTAACTATATTCTTTATGGTTTTAGAACAACAAATTCTATTGCAGTGCATATCATGCAGTCGGTTAAGCTCGTCTGTAACGTTGCTTGTTTTATTGTTCATTGCGTATGCAAACAGCAGCAAAGCAATTGAAATCAATACATTTCACATTTTATACAACATTGTGCATTGATTCATTTAGTCAATAAACTGCTCAAATATGAAATTTTATGAACCTTTGTTCTATATATCTATAGCTATAGCTATTAAATATTAAATTCGCACAACAGATATACATATATATTGTTTATTATATATTAACTGTCGTCAGGCTGTCAGTGTTAAGCCCTGGATTAGCGTAACTTTATTCAATAAACATTCAGACAGGCAGCTCAATTACTCAATTCTATGATAAATATGAGAATTTCGAATGAATAATGAATATTAAATAATAAATTGCAAATAATAAGTAAGACAATAAACAATAGATAATAAATAATAAAACGATAAATATTTAAAGAGTAATATATAATTTATGGTAAATAATGAATAATAAACAAAGCTGGCACATATTTATCAATTTTCTCATTATTTGCGCTCTACCCGCAGTCAGTTGCTCTCAGAGCAAGAGCCCTTCGCTCTTTTCGTCTTTGATTTCTGTTGAGAGCCTCGAGCTGATCTATTCGTGCTACGCTCTTTTCACGAACGTCGTTTAGGTATCGATACGATTGACGACTGCACAATGAGACTTAGTGAGCAAAGAGGGGAGCTTAAGAATTCAATGTAAACTATTCCCATGACAACGCTCGCCTACATACCAATACATAAGATAAGGGTAATATAGAAAGGAAAACGTTTTCGGCTGATCGTGTACGAACTCATTGAAAAACCGACGCTATCGGTTGCTCTCTGAGTTTGTTGTCAGAGTCAGAGGGGGACTTATAGGCTTTTAAATATTTGCAGACATTAAGAAAAGCTCAACAATTATTTATGCGATATGATAATAAATTTATTTGCAGGCATTAAGAAAAAGTCAACAAATATTTTGAGCTGTGATGATAAATAACATAAATTAAATAAAAATATATAACAAATAGTAAGCCTTAAATTAATATAGAATAAAGTAGATTTAAACGCCGCCTCAAGTAATTGTTTGTTAATAAATTCGATTATTGCATTTAATGCTCTCAGCTCTTTCCCATTTGCCCATTTTCATTAGGCCGTGTTTAATCTATTGTAAGCTTGTACTGCCAAAATTCTAATTAGAGCATTTCAGCTGTGCATTAAAATGGGCGTCAATCGTAATTAGTTGTAGTAATTAGGTAATGTTTACGAACTGCAGAAGTGGCAGCACTAGCAGCAGGAGTACTAAATGAGTAGATTAACATATTTGTGCTACCCGCTGCTGGCCTATAAATAACTAAATACGGGGCACTTCGAATATCAACAATGGCTTTAAGTGTTGCTTATTAGCCGGGCGGTGGGGGGAGGGCATTTGCACCTTTTCTGGCTCAATTTGCAGGCATGGCTCGTAGACCGAATTAAGCCATTTTTGGCCATTAACATGGCAAAGAAGTTGCCACTTATTATTAAGCCAGCTATATGGCTACGTGCTGGGAGTCATTTCCAGCTGAAGTTGCTTAGCCAACTTTACGGCCAATCTATATATCATAAATAAAAGCCATCCCCACGGGCTGGGCTACAGTTACTCTTGGCCAGGACACTAAACAATGTGAAAATTATACAACAAATGGCCATTATAGGGCCAATGGTTGGCTGGGGCGACGCCTCGACGCCTTCTCGCGACACAGCCGAAGCGTGCAGGCAGGAGGCAGTAGAGAGCTCCACAGCTCAACTCAGCTCAGCTCAGCCAGTCGTGGGCAATAAATGAGTTTAAACTAGAAAATTTATTATACGCGGCGAAACTACTTAAGTGAACGGCAGAAAAAAATAAAGCAAGCAAAGAAAAGAAAATGTATAAGAAAAGAAAAAAAAAGCACCAAGCAAGTCAGCTAGTCAGGCAGGACACGCAAAGGCAACGTCCTGACATTGTGGCATCCCGAGGTTCGCGACTTCGCGACTTTGCGTCTCCCTCAGCGCCACATGCTTAGGCCAATATAATCACATGGAGCGACAGCAAGGGCTGAGAGGCACAGTTTCGATGGGCCGGCGGGTGGAGGGACTGAGGCTAGGTGGGCGGTAGGCGGTAGGCGTCCTGCTGCTTGAGTAATTCAATAAAATAACCAATTTGTTGAAAAATAACAACAAGCGGCGGCGGCTGCGACGTGGGCAACAACGCACAAAAGTCAGCCAAGCCAACTTGTCACAGCCAACGAAGGAGCAGCAGGAACAGGAGAAGGCAACAAGGATGAGGCTGCAATCTGAGAATAGCTGCGACAGCAGCCACGTACCAAACACTAGAGCAAAATATTTTTTATTTATACCTAGCACACACACCACACACACACTCACACACACACACACACATACTCACACACTCTTGTGGACATGTACTATATTGTATAGCCATATTTACTAGAGGGTCGACCTGCTGCTACATTGTCGCTGCCAAGCTGCCAGGCTGCCAGGCTGTGCCACAGTGGAGCACACACTCACATATGTGCATAGAAAGTGTCACAATTGTGTTTATGCAAATTGAGCATGTTTATGCATGCATGCATGAGCTGCTAGACTGCCAGGCAGCAGGCCAACAGCGATTTGTGTGCACTCGGTTGGCCGATTTGCGCCACTGTGCCATAAAATGTGGCAGGTTAACTCCATTGACTTGTGAAAAATTGAAAATAAAAATTTTCCGCGACATTATTAAAGTAAACATTGGCGCAAAAGGGTGTGATTATGACGAGCCAAGGAGCTGTGGCAGCTGCCAGCCAGATAGGGGAGAAAGGGGGAGGGCAGTAGTTGAAGGACGGGCAGAGGTGGTTAGCTTCGCTTCGCTTTGCTTGTTGTTGCTGCTGTTGTTGTTGCTGCCACCATGGCAAGCTTCCAATTGTGGTGGCTGTTTATGGCGTTTGCCATGTGTCTGTAAATTGACGTCAGCGTAGCGGCGGCTCTTGTTGCTTTTGTCGTTGTTCTTGGTTGGCTGCTGCTGCTGCTCCCGCCGCTCCTGCTGCTGCCTCTACTCCTGCTGCTGCTGCTGCGCCATTTGGCATTTCGCGTTTTGTAAAGTTCGGGACTCCCAGTGGCGCAATCAGCGCCAAACGAAGCCAACCATGGGTCTGGGCCGGGGCTGTGTGGGATGTGTGCAGGTCCTTTTGGAGGGCCACAAAGCACGCTATTTTATACGGGAGCACACATATGAGCGCATGAGGGTGGGCGTGTGGGTGGGTTCTTTTGGTTTGCATGGCAGCCCTATGATAACAAGGCTGCTGATGACTTCCGTGTGCTAACTTGGCGCTGCTACGGCTCCTGCTCCTGCTGCTGCTGCTGCTGCTGTCGGCTGACTTGGCTCCAGCTGTTACGCCGGCTCAGTGACTGATTTTATTAGCAGCGTGCACAAAGCCAAATCAAAAATTGAAAATAAGGTTAAGTAGCTATTACCCGGAATAATGCTGAGCCAGCGTGCGGCATGCCAACGTGGGCGTGGCAAATGGCAATTTAATAAACGCACAACGATGCCGCCCCTTTTTCTCTATGCGGCCATTCGCTTCTTTTTTAGCTGGTGTAATTACCTTGGAAATTCCATTAGAATTTCACGGCGCATTAGAGGCCAGAAGCAGCCAGGCAGCTTGGCGTGTTAATTCTGTTGGGCCACTTAAAGGCCGATGCGTAAACCCAATTGGATGGGCCGGCCTTACGGGCGTTAAAACTTTCCAAAAGTTTTGCATACTTTTTGGGGCTGGCAGGCATTCGACTGTGGGGCCAATACCATTTGTCTGCGCTGCTCAAGCACAAAATTGGGGAGCAGCAAAGAGAGAAGAGAAGAGAGGTGATAAGAGAGAAGAGAGAGAGAGGAGCAGGCAAGCAGGCAGGCAGCCAGGCAAGACTTGGCAATCAATCAATTGGGCCAACGTCAGGTTTTTGGCTACAGCTAATTGGAACAGTTGGCAAAGGGACGCGAAAGAGAGATAGAGAGAGAGACAGAGAGAGGAAGAGAGACAGCTTCAGGCAGTCGAGTATGACATAGGTGAATGTGTGTGGCATGGGCCAAAAGTTGCAACAATTAACCGGACAGGAGGCAGCCAGCTCTTAATATGTGAGAGAGCTAGTTAGTGTGTGTGTGTGACAGCATGCGCCACATATACACACACATACACTATAAAGTCAGCGAGTGAATTTTTCATGGCTAATTGAGTGGCAACTTGGGCGCAATTTGCTGGCGCGCACATAAATAATTGATAATTAAGTAGATGCAGTGCAGCACAGCACCTGCAACACACTCACACACACACACACGCACACATGTATAGAGTCTGTTGCAGGCGCGCATAAAATATGGCAATGCAGTTGCCTGGACACGAATGCGCGTGGCAAGAAATTTATACGGCCGTATTGTTGCTGGGCTTCGTCATGCATATGAAGCTGCTGGCACTTGAAACTAGCACACACACACACACACACATACAGACACCCATTTGGATAGATATACGCCCACACATATAGTACTCATCAACTGTAATGAGATGGTAATGTTAATGAAATTTGTTGCTTGCTTTGGCAAAGTTTTCCAGGCAAGCCCAGGCGAATGCTGGGCTGAGCTGCCTGAAGTCAAGAGCTCTAATGAAGTCATTGATAAGCGCACACGCACACACACATGCATACATACACTCAAAGAGAAACGAAACACATACAAGCGCACACTGATTAGCTTTTGAAGCAGCCAGAATTGTTGTTGCATATTCGGCTGCAGCGCGTAGACAATAGCTGACTGACAGACAGACAGTGCGCGAAGAAGGAGGCAGGAGAGTGGCGAGGGCGGGTCGAGAACGGGACGAGGGCAGCGACATTGCGAGTGACTGAATGAGCTTTGGCTTGACTCTTGCTATTTGTACTTGAAATCTCATTAGAGTTGAAGCACTTTGCCTGACAGCAGCAGAGGCATTCTTGAAGCTAGTTTGCCATAACGACGAAAATTTAATTATATAACACAAAGCAAGCCAAGGCAAATTAGAGTGAGTGAGAGGCAGAGAGTGAGAGAGAACGGGAGAGAGAACATATCAACAAAAGCCAGCAGCAAATTGAAATATTTTTTCGCCTTTTGACTTGTGACTTGACTTTGCCGCCCTCACACTGAGGTCAGCATGGCAGCTTTTAGCTTCTCTAGTGCCATATAACCGCAATTTGCACACATGCCCTTAATTTGCCCATGTTCAAGTGGAAAGTGTGAAAATAAATGGAGGAAAAAAAATATGAAGCAGCGCAAGGAAAACGAAGAAAATAAAATTAAAATGAAATAAAATGTTATTGAAAAGTTGCTATGGCCACGTCATGGCAGCACCACTCCAAGCACACACAATTTCCATGCGGCCATCCAGTCATCCAGCTATCCAGCTGGTTATATAATTGCGGTTTCGCAGGAGGTTGCAACCTGCGGTCATTGCGGCCAGCAGGATACACAAAGCATGCCTCGACTAAGGAATTACTTTTCCTGCCTGTCAGGCAAGAGCAACACGAGCAACAACAACAGCATCAGCCGAGGCAGTAGCAGGAGCCGGATGGAGGCACTAGTCCGGCCGTAATTGGAATAATAGTAAAAAGCGAAGCTTACATGCTCCGAACAATGGGATTACAAAATAGTTAAAGCTTTGCCTTACTCCAGCTGCTGCCAAAAACAGATTGCACAATGCAAAATGTTTAAGTAATAGAGAAATATAATGAGAGTCGAGCTGAGCTCAACTGAGCTGAGCCGAGCTGATCTGGAGCCCCAAGAAATGCAAGAGTGTGTGGCATTCAAAGTGCTGACTAAGCGGTGCGACAGGGAACAGGTGCAGAGCTGGGAATGTGCAACAGAATGAAAAAGAGAAAGGGAGAGAGAGAGAGAGAGAGAGAAGCAGAGAGACAGACATGACGCTAGTGGCTTCCGCTTGACTGGGAAGCTGCAGGCGTAGCCCACTCGACCACAAAAGCATAAGTTGCCAATTAAACTCGAACGCTTTGCTTGCTCCACTACTCCGGCAGCAGGGCGTGGCCAGAGGCAGCCGTCGAGAGGGGGCTGGGGCATTAATTTCATAACCTGCCTTTTTATGGCCAGCTGCCCAAATTGGGTCAACATTGACAATAGCCAAAAGAACGAAAGATGTGCCAGCCACTAGAGCTGCAGGCAGCTGAGATAGATGCCAGCGCTGGGCTGCACAGCACGCTGGCATCCTGCCTACCGTCTCCTGTCGCCTGCCCCCTGCCACTTGGCACTCGAGCTACGCCATTCACAATTCATTTCTGGTGTCGGTTACGCTGGCACTTCCGTTTGCAGTTACTTTTGGCGTAATAATTGCATCGTTGCCTTTTGCAATTATGCAAATTTGCTGGAGCTAATTGTCTATGGTTCCTCTTTGATGGCACTTACTTGATCCGATTGTACACCAGCAGCTCGGCAATGTCACGGCCCAGGCCCGAGTACGTTGTCTCCACAAACACCAGCACCTTGGGATCGATGCGCAGACGTGCCTCCGAACGGTGATCGGGCGCCGGCGAGGCGTCACGTATGTGCTTGCCCGCCGAGTTAATCATGCGGCAGTTGATAATGGGCGCCGGATGTGTATCTCGCTGGATGAGACTGCAACAGAGAGAGGGAGAAAACATTGTTAATGTATATGTATGTACATGTTATATATGTATTTATGCATTTGCTTGATGCGCACACAAAGAAGTTGCCTCAAAAGAAAAACGAAGCACGAAACACACAAGAAATTGGTTGCACGCATAATGTGTGCCGCAAGTTTCCTGCAGCCGCGACAACGTTACGTATGCGCAATATGCAAACTGCGACAAAGAAACAATAGCAGCTGCTGCTGCCAATACAACAAGCCAAAGGAATCCCCCGCCTTGCTCCTCCTACTAGTATATCTTTGCATTTGCATTGCTCCCCACTGTAGCTCCCAATGGAGCTCATTAACCAGCTGAGCTGTCTTCAAAGGCAAGCAAACAGCTTGCTGCTTGCTCGCTCTGTGCTCGGCTTTAATCATTCATTTGCAACTTTAGCAATTCGGTTCGAGTTTTGTGTGACAACAAAACTTTGTAGGTATTTGATAATTTCCTAACTACCTCGAACTCGGACTCCAACTCTGGCTGCACCTTTGAACTGCTGCAACTTTTCCTCTCTCTCTCTCTCTCTCTCGCACACACATTTGTAATCCATTTGGCAAAGCATTTTGTTATACGGGAGAGTCTTATGCAATTTTCACATATCCGGCGAGCGGGCTGCAACAGTTTCGCAACGGACACCGCTTAGTCAAAGCGGCAACATGTGTTAGAAGTCTTTGAGCCCATTTCGTGCAAAATCCCAAAAAATTAACAACAAAAAAAAAAAGGAAAGAGGAAAAAAAACCCTATTAGGCCAAGCCCCAAATGGCATGCAAAGGCTTTTGGCCAAGCATCCTTTTACGGCCAGAAGAGGCGTGCCTGCCTGCCAGTTGGAGCAATGAAAAATGTAAATACTTTTAGCATGTGGAAGGACAAAACGAGCCGGCCAACAAGCAGTCTGGCCCCAATGCAGGACCTCAACTGCCGAGCTAGACAAAACTTTGGCTCTGGCAAAACAAAATATTTAGATAGCAAATACACACGCTCAAACACACACAGACACCCAAATACATATATGTATACATATTTTTAGAGCCGCCCCCAAAAATGTCAGAGTGCGAGAAAGTTTTCTTTTCAAATACCCTGTAATCTTACCTAGCACAATTGAGCAGCAACATCAGATACATTTGCGAAACTATAAATCAAGCATAACATTTGGCAACTGCCCCAGGGGGAATTTGACTTTATAAAATGTCTGATATAATAAAGTTTGCCATGGAGCATGTAAAGTGTCTTTTGTGCTTGCTTGAACTTTGTGCACTTCATCATTTTGGCCAAAATCAAATGCCAAATAAATAGCTGAGCAGCTTAGACTGTTTGGCAGCATTACAAATGTTTAGCTGCATAGCTCTAACTGCATTTTACTACACTTAAGCTGCAAATTAGTGGCGTAATAAGCTTTCAGCTGCTTTAAAGCTGAAAGTTGATGCAATGTGCATTTTAAGCTCCTTATAAGTGAAATCTTATATTTAAAGCTCAGCTGAATATAAAATATATCTATTTAAAAGCAGATATGGTATTTCATTTATTCGATTCAATTTAACTATAGCAGAGCAATCCATATGCAAGCAGAAGGTGGAAAGAAAATAATATATATTTAAACTGAAGCTTTTCCTTTTTAAGCGCCTTTTGGCTGTGGGTTCCTTGGTGCACGACGACGATGACGACGACTATGCTGATGATGATGTTGAAGAAATTCTTGTTGCACTGCCTTGTTTGCATTTCGTGCAACATTTGCGTGGCATGCCAGCAGGCGAGTCGAGCCAGGCAGCCGTTCATCCAGCCAGCCAGCCAGCCAGCCAGCCAGCCAGCCAGCCAGCCAGCCAGCCAGCCAGCGAGGCAAAGCGGCCAAAACAGAGTCAGCTCAACCTGGCCTGTTTTCAGACGCTGTTCGCTGATTTATTTGTGCACAGCACAAAATTTCCGTTTCCGTTTCAATGTTTTGGCCGTGTGCAGCAGCAGCAGCAGGAGAAGGAGGAGGAAGCGTGGCAGAGTTTGGTGTTTGCCGAATGTGGAGCAAGTTTCGTCTTTTGTGTTGCATAAATTAGGCAACAAAAAGTCAGTTGATGCATTTGCGACGTGTTATTTATGCGGGCGTGCAACAAACTTGGCAGCACGGCCCGGCCAGCGACACGCAAATGCTGCACTGTCAACGTGCTGGCGTAACACGCGGCAGCAATCAGCGTGGCCAAAGCTTATTAGTCAATTC
Source organism: Drosophila navojoa (assembly GCF_001654015.2). Next base: position 446,684 of record NW_022045902.1, read on the forward strand.
GAAGACACCAGGCGGGCAGCTTTTATTGAATTGCTTGAGCACATAAACTCACACACACGCACACTCACACTCATTTCATGGGTAGCCACAATTCAGCAACATTTTTTATGCGGGCAGCTTAAAGGCCACAGCCAGAGCCGTAGCCATAGCCACGCCTCGAGCATAATAGAAAACCGCCCAACAGCCATCGCCGTTGCCGTTGCCATTGCATTCCAGCGAGAAAGGGCGGCACGCTCAAACAATAAATCGTATGTAAAAATTTGTAATAAATTTGCAAAGTAGCAAATGCAGCAGCCGCAAAGTGCGACGCGGCCAACAGAGCGCATACGTAATGCAGCTGGGATAACGTGGCATAATAAAATGGGGGGAAACTAGCGCAAGGATATGGATGTGTGCGCCAAAGCTATCACAGCGCACGCTCCTCTCCACGCCCACATCTGTAGTATGAGAAAAAAAGAATTACTAAAATATACAAGGGGAGCAAAAGGCAGCGTGGCAGCAAATGCAAAAATGTGCGAAAAGGAATGCCAAAAGACAAAGCGGACATTTGTATAAATTGAGAAGCGCAGAGAGAGGCGACGTTTCAATAAGCGTTACGCTTCAAGCTGGATAACAAATGATGCTGAGCAAGGGATGATGTCAAGAGATTATTTGAAATATGCTTACTAATTTTTCAGATATATCTATGAATGCATATATATTATATAGATATATTATATAGATGGCTGAGTGAAATCAAAAATTGATATTATGTACCATGTACTTTTGCCGTTTAAATGTGGAATAAGATGAATGCCAATCATGTAGTAAGGCACTGCTCAATCGCATAAATTTTACTTCAATATGGTAAGCTCTCAACCCCTCTCTCCTTTTCTCTGTCTCTCTCGCTCTCTCTTCACTCTGTTGGATAAAAGAAAAACTGCAGCCACTTAAACACAATGGAAATCAGAAAGAAAAGCCGGCACAGTGCGAGCAATTGAAAAAGCACCCAAACGAGCCAACAACAACAGCAACAACAACAACAACAAAAGACGAGCATTTGCGGTGCAGACACTGCCAATTTTATTGGCATTCGCCAGCGAACGAAAAAGTGAAAAAAGTTAATTAAATAAATCAAGCAAGCCAAGTTCAATTCGATTGCAGCGGGAAATGAGTGGGAAAATGCCAGCAGCGGCCGTTGGCAAGTTGGTTGGCTCATTGGCTCGGTGGTGCGGTGGTGCGGTGGTGCGGTGGTGCGGTGGCAGCGCACAGTTGGCCAAATGAACTGTAAGCGTCTCTGGGCTCTGGACAAAAATGGCGTCGGCCAGGCACGGATATGCAAAAACGGCTAAAGCAGAAGGACACTGCGAACGCCATGGCGACCTGCCTCTGTTTGTTTGCTTGTTTGTTTGTTTGTTGGCAGCAATTGCATTTAAGGCAAATAAACGTAATTATTTATTGCATTTCGCCGACAGTTGACACGCGGCTGAACCACTGAACCAGCACTTCGACTCTGGTTTAATGAAAGTCATCCCCAAGCGAAGGCTAATGGGTGCAGTTGCTGTAGCCGCTGCTGCTGCTGCTGCTGCTGCTGCTGCTGCTGCTGCTGCTGTTGTCAGTGACTGCACCTGGCATATGTAATTACTTTTTCACTATACAAAAACAGAGAAACACACACACACACACACACACACACACACAAGTATAACCGCTTTGCGGCAATTGTCATTTATAATCGCATTTTCAATTAAAATGTTTAGTCAATTAATGCACGCAATATGATTTCCATGACGTATACGTCATGTTGTACACAAACACACACACATACGCATACATACGCACTGCTGTCGTGTTAAATATTTGCAGAACTCACCAAACGGGCGGCGTGTGTGATTTATGTGTTTATTATCAGGAGGCAGACGCGCATTTAGTGTTGCAGTTAGTTAATGTTTAAAGCTCTGCGACACGCCCCCTTGAAGCTTCATTTACACGCTGCCAGGCTCGAACATCAAATCGTATTTATCGCACTTAACACGCAAAGCAAATAATGCATTCAACTTTATATATATAGCCAAGCCATCTGATTAAATGCCCAGCAGCGAACAGGCGACAAAACAAAAGGAAATGTGTTTGCCAATATATACTAGAGAAATTTCAATGAGAACCAGCTTGCCCCGAAAGGGCCATAAATTGTTGGCAAAGTTTTCCATAAGCGAACCAAAAATAACTTTTACCATAAGCAAATCGCCATAAATAATCATTTCAAAGGAATTTGTAGTTCAATTTCAATCATTTTTTTGGCAATTTCCATTGAGCTTAAATTAAAAATTCTTTTTATATGCATATTGAATTACATTTCTTGATCTATGACATATCTTTTGCTTCTCATGCATGTGAAATTGGGAATTTCTATACAAAAAATTGCAACTCTGCTGACATTTCATCTATTGCAAGTGAGATAAATCGTAACGTTTTTGACATTTTTGTCGTGTGTTTTGCATGTTTAGCATTACAAATCAATTATTGCAGCCTGTAAGGCGACTGTGTGTATGTGTGTGTGTGTGTGTGTGTGTTGGTGTTATGACTGCATGCAAATCACGTAGGTTTGCATTTTGGCAAAATGCATTTTGCACCTACAGCGCCAGCTGCAACAGCAACAAAAACAATGCACTTGCTGCATATGCAAATACATGAGTGTGCATGAGTGTGCATGTGTGTGTGCGTGTGTGCGCAAATAATGACAGACAGCATAAACAAACACGCACATCAGTAACTGGCGGCTGCCTGTCGCCGGGGCCAACCACACAGCGGGACAGGTGGGTGGCAGACGGGAGGGGGGGGAGCATTGGCAGCGGCTGCCACATCGCATGTTTCCGCTTTTTGCACGTAACGGACGCATGGACATGCACATGGACATGGACACGAAACAGGACATACAGGATATACGCACAAGGCAAACGCACACACACAGGCTCAAAAGCATTTGAATTTATTAAAATTTACCAGATTTGATGCACAACTTGCACAAGCTCAGGCAATCCTTTCAGCCTTAAGCCTCTCGCTCTAATTGCCACAGTCCTTGTGCAGCTGTTGCTCAGCTCGTGCGTATCCCTCTCTCTCTCTCTCTCTCGCTCACACATGCGCTTGAATGACTAATGAACTTTGCCGCAGTTAAGATCGTAAATTAAATTTAAAGTGCACTAGCCAAGTAAATATTTAATAATCAACTTTTGGCTTTGGGCGAAATAAATAAGTTTGTGAATCAAGCAGCGCAGAGTTAGCAATGCAAAAATATTTTAGTAAAAACCAACTCAAGGACTTGGATGCACCTGCAGTAGCTGCTGCTGCTGCTGCTGCTGCTACTCCTGCTGCTGCTGCTCCTCCTGCTACTGATGAAAGTAATCAAAAGTTTGCCCGTTGTTTGTTATGCAACTGCAGGCGTGTTGCACTCTGCTGTTAGTCAAGAGCTGCGGGGCTGCCATTCTTTCCTCTAGCCATAAAATGTTTGTTAACCATAATTGCGCGCTAAAGTAGCTAACGGCGAGGTGCCACGCCCACGATGATGCCGACGCCGACGCTCAGCTGTGCGAAAAATTTCCACAAATTAAAATACAAAACAAGTGCCAGGCCACAAAGAAAAGCGAAATCCAGAGCGAGAAAATAAGCACAGCGCTGCCTTTTTCACACAGTCTTTTCACTGTTTTCAATTTATGTGAAATACGAGCATTTTCATCCAGTATACCCCAAATAAATACGTGACGGCAAACAGCTCCAACTTTAAGCAAGTTCTGCGCGTACTGAGTTAACCAAAGGTGTAAGCTCCAGTCGCATGTCGAATGTGGAGTGTGTGGAGTGTGGAGTGCTTGGGCGGGGTCAAACTTTGAAAACAAGTCACATAAAAATCGTTGATGATTCCGTAGAAGCAACAAAATGGGGAAAAAAACAACTAGTTAAAAGTTTTAACAGTGCTGAGAATAAAACACGCAAGGGTAGCTGAAAACCTTAAGAACTTTTATCTAGCTAAAGCACAAAAAACACACGTGAAACACTTTGAAAGCTCCACTCGACAAATAAGCAATCGAGCGGTGTGAGAAGCGCCGAGAGGGCTGCACTCAGACTGTTCGCGATTGACCCAGCTAATACTACAAATTGTTGACACTCGCTGGCAAACAGAGACCATTTGAATAAGTCTAAGCTCAATGTAAACAATTTCAGCTGCTTGAAATATGGGGTGTCTGAGCAAACATCGATGGAAATAAAATAAAAGAAAATAAAGTATGAAGAGCTTTGCTTTATTGCCATCATAATAAAAAAATATATAGCTCACTTGCATTCGAGCTAGTCAAAATTGTTGAGCTTAACAGAAATGAGAAGCAGCTGCAGCAACAAAATCTACTTCTTCTTCTTCTTGTTTATATACTACTATCCCTTATTTGTTAGCCAGCAAAATTGGAACAATACAAATGAAATATATATATATATATTAGAGCAGGCTTCAGATGCATTTTAAAGCACCTTTGTTTCAGCATTGCATTCACAAACAATATTTGCATGAATTCTTGGATTTGTTTTGCTCTTTTTTTGTGCCTCATTGTCGAGCTGCAACAATGCGGCAATGAATGGAATGAACTGAAAATAAACAGCCACACAATGAACTTGAAATACTCCACAGAGCGAAAGGAGGAGCGAGCACCTGTTAATTAACTGCCTTGCAAAGAATTCCCTTAGCTAAAATGAAATACAATCATGAAAATTTATTCAGAGCCACAGCTCCCATTCCAAGATAGTTCGTTCTAGTTCTCTAGCAGTGGCTACTCACCCGTCGAACATGTCGGTGCCCACGTAGTGCGTGTAGTATAAAATGCTGACCGCGGTGATGCCAAACAGGGCCAGGATGCAGCGTCGCACGTTGATGCGGTTGCAACGGCGTGCAATTAAGTTACAACAATGGCAAAGCGAACTTGAAATGGCGGAGCTAGCACCACCGACACCACCACCACCACCACCGCCACCATTCATACTGCCAATGCTTGTTGATGAGGTAGAGCTAAAGTCATAGCTGAAGCCATTCGTTTTGGCCTTGTACGTGACAATGCCGCCGCCGGGCAGAAACTCGTTGGCCGTTGGCTCTGGCGGCAGGAGCATGCTTCGATCTGTGATGTGCTCGTGGCTGGGGTGCTGGTAGAGGTCAGATGGCGTGGCATGGCCATTGCCGAAATGCTTATTAAGATGGCCGCAATCGACGAATGCATCCGCGTCCGCATCCGTATCCGCGTCCCCATCCGCATCCACATCCGTTTGTGTGCCGGTCACGCTTGTCGTGCCCGACTGCATTTGCGGCTGTTTAATGAGTTTTTCATATTTCAGCGATTTGCCAGGCAGGCGATTTGCAATGTTGCTTGTCGTGTTTGTAGTTGTTGCTGTTGTTGCTGTTCGTGCTGCTGCTGCTGTTGCTGCTGATATTGTCATATTGTTGTTGGACTTCCGCTCGGTGGTGTTGACTGCAAGTTGTCTCTCCTCTCTCTCTCTCTCTCTCTGTCTGTCTCTCCCTCTCTATATTATATATATCTAAGATATATATGTATAGATTGCTCTTTAATTGGCAGCGTTGCTTTTGGGATATGTGTAATTCGTAAGCTGGATAATACGTTCTATAACTATTTATCTATATAAACTCGATGTGTTAACACTCGCGTTTTCTTTTCTTTATTTTTATTTTTATTTCTATGGCACTTGGCTAATTTCGTTTATTTTTACTGTTAAGTCGCTGGCTTCTCGAATTATTTATAAAATTCTGGAAATGTTCTCTTGATTTTTTCTTGAATTTTTCACTTTTCAATTCGCCATTTGATATGTTTCCAAATTTTTAAATATTCATTTTGTTTGGCCATTGTGGCTGCTGAGCTTCCTCTTGTGTTTGATGTTGTTGTTGTAGTTGTGGCCGTTGTTGTTGCTGCTGGCAGCGTTGACTGCCATTATCAGTCATATGTGAGACCCACTTTCAGTTGCTGCACTATCAGGCATTGACTGGGTCGTCTTATCTGTAAAAGTTAAATGGAAAACGCATTAAGTAAATAATTATTTCGTATAAATAGTAAACAAATAAAGCTAGTTTTTTATTCTATGAGGGCACTGCAACTATTTCAAGTTGTTTGCTTTGGACTCGACTTATCGAAAGCTACGGTAAAGGGAGTTTGAGAGAACTTGACAGCACAGAAGTTATCTATTTTCCATATGCGCATTATATATATACACATGCTTATGCAATCATAGTAGAGTTAAACGGGTGAGAGTGAGGCCAGAGAGATATATTGATATAAGTAAGTGAGAATGAAGAGGTTGTATTCATTGAGAGACACAATGAAAAAGAGAAACAATATGAGCACAGCTTTCAAATAAACATTGATCGTTTCTCAATGTCTGTCTTACTGATATTCTAAGAGAAAACCCAGAGAACAACCGATAGCTTCGGTTCTTCCACAAGTTCATTCGCGATGGCAGGATCTTCCCCGAGCGCTTGTATAAGTATTGGTATGTGTCATCTCTCACAAGAATCCAGCCCTAGTCTACCGAGACTTAATAAAAGCATTCAATAGCCAACCACTGAGAGCTCCTCCTGTTTAACTTTCCACATTAGTTCTCTGCCAAAACTAATTGATTACACGCACCGTTACCATGTTCTACCCACAAGTCTTAGCCAGCCCAAACGGCAACGGCAATACACAGCAGTCAGGCTATGCCATCTATTTAGTTGTTGACAGTTGTCAATTCATTTTGTTGCCGTCTCGAAATGTAATGTAAACAAAATGCTGATAAACCTGCAAATAAAGCGAAGCCGCAACAGTCTATATAGACACACATTACATCTGTGTGCGTGTGTGTGTGCGTGTGTGTAGACTTAGCCATTAACTGCATATGCGGCTTACTTTAATTGCAAATGGCTGTGGTTGCCAACCAAATAATGACAACATACTTTCCGGCGCTTTATGGCCCCAACCAAATGAGTCAATAATGAGGTTTTAGAAGAGCCAAAATATTTGCCAAGCGCTCGTTGTCGTTGGGGCTGTCGTTGTCTCTGCAAACAGTGAAAGGAAATGGGGAGAGAAACTGTAGCTTGACAAGGTATTTGCTGCTTTAGCTCTGACTAAATTCCAGTAAAATCCTGCCATTTGTTTACTATCATTGCAAATATATATGTATATGGGGTATATCTCTAATTCATTTAGTGCAGAGAGTCTAGGGTGAAATGTAGATCATTTCTGTTGCCATCCATTTCACTTATGTGGGCGAAAGTTTTGCAACAACAGCTGGCATCAGAAACCACTTCACGAATAGCCTTGCAATAATTCACAAAGAGCATTTTTCTTCTTGGCAACTTGGCCGCAACAGAATACAATGTAAGCAGCCGTAGTTAGAAAGAAAACAGGCAAAATTGTAACTGAAAGCTGTTAGACAGGCCAACAACAACAACAGCAATAACAACTGCAAAGTCTGGGCGCATTCTTGGCCTTGTTTTTTGCCTCTGTTACAAATTTATCATTAAAATGTCAGAACTTAAATTGATTCAAAAACTTTACTCTGGACAGGGAGAGAGAGAGAGAGGGTGTCAGAGAGGGAAAGAGAGAGAGAGAGAGAGCGCGACAGAGTGAGACAGACGACACCGCAACGTGCTTCAGCTGTGGGGCATGACAATGCTTTGCCTCCTTGAGCTGCTGCTGGTCCTGCGACTTCTGCGACTCCTGCTACTGCTTGCAGTGTCGTTTAGACAAAAGTTGTTGTTGTTGGTTTCTTTTCGTTTTTTTATTGTTGTTGTTTTGTTACCGCGTCTACTGTTTGTTTGCTGCATACTTTAAGGCGCGCAAAAACTTTGCTTTCTTCGTTAGGGAAACTTGTTTAATTTCCTTCTCAATTGTGACCACGTGACCCCCACAGCCTGGGCGCACTTTAACTAAACTTTTGCAACATTCGTTGTTCGTTTGCTCGTTTGTTTTAGTTGCTTGTTTGTTGCTGCTGATTTGCCTGTCGTACATCGCTGTCTATTCGTGTCGCTTATCTATATATATCTCATATATAAATGTTATACATTTATGTTTCAGTACATAAATTTATTTATACATGCCCATCTGCCGCAAGGTTGCCAGCAAACTAATGTGTGTGGCATGCACTTTTCAATTTACATCAAATATTTACGGACTGCCAGGCATCTCTCTATCTCCTTCTGCCTGTGTCTCTCTCTCTCTGTCTTTATCGCCCTCTGGCTCACTCTTTGCTCATCCATTTTCTGGCTAATAACACATGTCTCTTAAGTTTCATGTCGAGTTATTTCAGTTTGCCAGTTTTCAATTTGCTTGCAAAAACGAAAAACAAAAATTGTTGAATCTAAATTCATTTCTGGCATTCGGTGCTCGTGTTCCTACGTAGGTGCCCCCACGGGGGCCAGCAGCAAAAGGGCTGCGCACGGCCATTAAACAATTTGCTGAGCATGTTGAAAACTTAATGCCACAAACTTCGCGCCTGGTTCTAAAGACCAAAGACTCTCATCACAGCTTCACGGCTTCCAAAAATTTCATTTGTTTTCTTTTTCTTTTTTTTTTTTTGTTTCTTTCTGTCGGTTGTTGTTCTTGGCCTGCTTTCCACTGACACGCCCCCACAACGCACCCGTTTCTTTTAATGGTTTTGAAAACTATTTATTTTACGATACATTTTGTTTACATTGTTGAGCTCTGCTGGGGCATCGTTTACGGCAGACTTCACGAGCACCTACTACTACTGCTGCTGCTGTGCCTGCCCGCCAACGGAACACCCTCAACATTTCTCTAAATTGCATTGGGGCGTGTGGCAACAACAACAAACACAACGCAGCAGCTGAAGCTGGAGCCGACGCTGTAGCGCTAAAATTAAGTAGAAAACATTAACTACAAGACGCTGCAGCAGCAAATACTCTATCCAAATGATAAGTTAGAGTAACTTAAATAATGTGAAATAATTATATACATGTATATCTAGATTAATTGAGCTGCTGCTGCTGAGAAAGATTTCATTCTTTTTATAGCTACAGCTATCAAGGTTTAGGTGAAATAAATTTGTATTTATTTTTATCATAATTATTATTTATTTTATGCTGCATAAATCTATATATCTGCCTCATCTTAATGACCTACATAAAAAATGAAGTGTGCACAGCAAAGCCTTTGGAGAAATCGATTATGCTCCGTGTGGATAGAAGTGTAAAGACAACAATTGCTGCAATAACAACATCGAAGTGTGCCCCAGAGAGATGCCTAGTAACCTACACGCCCCCGTTGGCCCATGCTGTGGCCACCCTCAGCTTTTTTTTTTCTATTTTTATTTCGTTCAACTTTGCTGTTTTTGGCTGCCCATTTATCAGTCAACAATTGCTGTTGTTGTTGTTGTTGTTGACTGCTTTTGTTTGTCTGGCCCTTTTGCGTTTTTTGTTAGCTTTTCGCGCGTTCGCGGCTTCAAGTGCCCAACCCAGCACGCACACATGCACACACACACACACACACACACATCAGCATTCATATATATGTCCATGTATACATGCCAGTCAGCTGACAGCGCAGACATATTGATAATCGTTTTCAATTTGTGTTGATTTTGTTGCTTGCGGCAACAACAAAAAATGAAGTAAAGAAAAACGAAGCCAACAAAAAAGATATACAAAAGGGAAAACAATCAATTGTCTGTAGTAAATTGAATGCAACGCCTGAATTTGAGTGAGTTTTCCCGCCCCCACACCACCCCACCCCATCCCACCCACGCATGACTTGCACAAAACATCTAACTTAACCCACTGAGCAGCGCCTAGCTCCACTCCACTCACAGCCCGCGACTACTGACTCATTGGCCAGACATTTGTCTGGACTGCTGTCTGCCCATTTGAATGATGAATGCTGCTTGAGCATTCGAGTTCGAGTTCGAATTGGAGAGGGAATTTCTATGGAATCCGTATGTCTCCTCTCTGTTGCTGTTGCTGCTGCTGTTCCTATTGCTGTTGTGCGTTGGCGTTGCAGCAGCTCCCCACGTCGGCTCTATAAACAATTTGTGTGCATTTAATGAGTTTTCACACTTTAACGCCAGCAACTGCCCGGCCAAGCTTCTAATTCCCCTGGCTATGCTGGCTAATGCTTATTGCGTGTGTTTGTGTCTCACAGGTTTTATGTCGTCATAAATCAATGGGACTGACAGCAATAGTCTCGATTTATACTGTTTCAGCGTAGGCGGCGACCAGGTGATTGGATTTCCAATAATAAAGAAATGTAGCAAACTCTTCGATTTACTAAGAATTTTATAATTTGTTGGGAGTGTTTGACAAGTTGCATATGTAGAAAATAAGTTATTTATGCTAGAATTTTGTGGCTATATATAGGAAATTAAAGATCAAACGTTAAATAAATAAAATTTTAATTGTAAATTTTTTTTTCTATATTTTTTGTATATTTTTTCTTTGTTTTATTTTGTTTATTTTTTTCTATATTTTTATTTTTATTTAATTTTTTATTGTTATTTAATTTATTTTTTATTATCATTTATTTTGTTTTTATTTTTATTTTATTTTTAATTTTTTTTTTATTTAATTTATTTTTTTTATTTATTTTATTTTTTAAAATAAAATTTTAAAATATTTACACATACATATGTATATATCAGCTAATTTCATGTAATTCTAAATATAAAATATTTTTTGAAAATTTGTCTAAATTTATTTTATAAATTTATGAAATATTTATTAAGTTGTGCATAAAGTAAATTTGAACTCTTCAGCATCTCGTTATCTTAATAACCCGCCACATCTCATTTAAGGTCTCTTAAATATTTGATAGCATTATCATCTTACACTTGCTGCACTCTGGAACATAAACTAGCTCGTATAAAAGTTATTTAAAACTCAAATTTGAAACAATTACAAGCACATTAGAACATTTCTCTGGCAATTAGGCATTACGCATATCGTTGTAAAACATTTTTGGCTTCACTTGTGACAGTTCCCAGAGCGCATGCAGCATGCCATGGAATGTCGGTCTGAAGTGTCGCATAAAGTGTCGTTCAAGTGCTGTTGTTTTTGTTGTTACAACTGCCTAAACTTCTCTATAGATGCGCTGGGAGACATATCTCACTTAGGCGATGTCACCCAGCGGTATTTGTATTCCTGTTGTTGCTGTCAATTAGACGAGCTGCGCCTTTACATTGGGGTTGTCATGCGCCTCTATCACACTCAATTTCGCCAAAAAAGAATGAAAAGTGAAATGGAATAGAATAAATTCCCAAGTGGTACTCATAAAACATCCATTAAAATGCCACAAATGAGAATATCTCTATATATTTGCGTTCGCTTGTGTTTGGCTTGGTTAATTAACACATTAAAATTGTGCATTCAACAAAAACTTTTGCTGCACTCCAGACAGAGACAGAGAGAGAGAGAGGGGTACAGAGTTAGATCCAACAGCGCTCTTCAATCGAATTCACTCAGCACATTCCACATTTTGCTCTCGAAGCTCGAAGCGTGCTTAAAACACAAATCGTGTACGGTTTGCCAATGCCCTGCGACCAGAGATGTTCAAGGAGACACTTGCAATGTGTTCATTTGTAGATTTTTAGTGTTGATTTCTGCCACGAAGGAGGTGGAGGAGCAGGCGGGCATGGTCTGCACGGACAGGTGGCCAGAGCGTCTGAGTGACCTAGTTTCTAAAAATACCTCGACGAGAGCAGAGCACAACCAAAGTGTTTGAATGTATTTTACATCATTTCGATCTTATTTCATTTTGCCCTCAAGTGTTGAAGGAATTGAAACGAGTGGAGACATGGGCGGTGGCGGCGGCGGGTACTGAAGCGCAGTGGGGGTCGTCGACAATGCCACTTGAGCTGTAGCCTGCAATTTGCAGTCGCTTGGCTAATACGAGCCACGTAAGTGTTGTACTAACAAAGGAAAAACATTTGCCAACTGCCCAGCGCTCAGCTCCATAACTAATTCAATTAAGGCCTCTCGCTCGCTCGCTCGCTCTCTCTCTCTCTCTCTCTCTATCTCTCTATCTCTCTTGCTTTATTTCAAGATTTTCCTCTACCTCAGTGACGTCACAGGTCGAGACGCTGCCACAAAGTCACGGCATGGCATTGAATTCATTTCTAAGCCGTTGAACGCTTATCTCGTTCCAGTTCACTGCGCAGCAAGTATTCAATGTTTATAATTATATACAGGGAATATACACGTTTATTTATATATAAACATTTACATATATATATATATATAGATTTGAATGACGAGGCAACTGCAGGCAGCATTTGCCAGACAACTCGTCAAGTCTCCAGCGGCGCACAAATTGGGGCAACGTTTTATTTTAATGGACGCCCACATCGCTCAACTTTACCTCCAACTGCAGCCTCAGCCTCAGCTCCAGCTCCAGCTCCAGCTCCAGTCATGGTCTGTGTCAATGTCGCAGCTGCTGCTTTTGTTTCTGGTTCTGCTGCCGGCTTAGCGTTTCGACCGCATTGGAGATTGCTTGGCGCATTGTGGCTTTGCCACGCCCCAGCAACTGGGCAAGTGCAGCCAACAATTTGGCTAAGACTTTCGCGTGGGCTTTAGCTTCAGCTTTGGCTTTGGCTTTGAGTTTGTGCCCACGCACGCAGTGATCACTGTGGCTGTTGTTGTTTGCCTGGTGAGTGACAGTAAAGCCTCAAACTGCAGACAAGCGTGCAGCCGTGGGTAATTTCAGAGGAACAGCAAAAGCCAGTCGTGATTCTGCTGCTGCCGCAGTTGCTAACGATGCGTTGGTGTTCGCATTCAGTGTTGGTTCTTTGTGTAATTGACTAGGCGTGTAACTGGTTTTGAATTGTTGCTGTTCGGGCTGCTGCTGCTGCTGCTGCTGCTGCTGCTGCTGCTGCTGCTGCTGCCCCAGTGGAAGCTGCTGTTGCACATGTGGCGACGGGATTATGGGCGAGCAAGGCACAGGCAAAGGCAACACAAATGTTCATATCAAATCTAAAACTTGCTTTCATATCTGACCCACAAAGCGTTTATATTGCAGTTAGCCGAGGCAGGAAAGTACTTTGTCGAATGAAGTCTGCACTTGGTTTACAGTTAAAGGATGAACTTGTGTGAGATATATGCTTGCATTAAACAAATATATATATATACACATTCTTCAGAGTATGGGATTTTCAGTTAAATATATATATGAGCACATTTAGAGCATTTTATTTGAAATGTGGCCCAAATATGTCACATTTATCTTTACCCATATTGCAGGCATTCATTCAGCGCACAGTTCAAAAGCTTCGTAAATCAATTATGCAGTCACAGGCTGAAATTGCTATTCTCTAACGAAATCAGATCTGTAAACTGTGCAGCATTAGCTCTTGACAGCAGCAAATAACAAACGTAACGTAATATTTACAATTTTCAACATATCTGGCCAAATCTCAAAGCATTCCATCATGCTGTGATCCCACTCACTCTCTCTCTCTCTCTCTCTCTCTCTCTTTCTGTTGTCTCTTGTGCATTTACGTTGATGCTTATACATCACATAAATTGTAACCAAAAGCTACAGATTTTCAGCCATTGGCCCACAGCATTGTTCGCATCATTTAGTCCAGGCGGACGACCGCCCACACGCACACATGGCTAATGCCCAAGGGGTGTGGCGGGGCGCTAGGGATTCCCAGTGCTCAGCTGCTCGTGCAATTCCCAGCGTTCGCTTATACACAAATGCATTTGCCTGTATATCATCAATTTATTATGTTGTTTGTGTGTGTGCGCGTTTGTGTGTGTGTGTGTGTGGCAAAATTAGTTAATGAACCCAAGCTCAATGGCATAATAAAAGCCCCTACAGCCCGGCACGTTGCACAGTTAACTCTGTACAAACTGTGATTGAACAGACATGCCTGTGTGTGTGTGTACCTGTGTGTGTGTGTGTGTGTGTGTGCAGCGTGTATAAATTAATTCCCCAGGTTAACTGCACAGTAACATTTTATAATTAAGCCAGCTGCATAATTATAATAGGTGCACAGACACACACACACACACACACACACACACACACCTACATCTCAATCTACCCTTCTCGCTCTCCCTCTGTCTATATACACACATGTATATATATATTCATATATCACTCACACACTTATACATATGCATTAAGCCAAGAACTGAGATACACGCAATTGGTGACATTTCAGCACGCAACGTTAAACCAACAATGCCGGACACCAACAACAACAACAGCAACAACAACTACAGCAACTACAGCAATAGCTACAGCAACAACCTTATTATCATAATGAACATCAACATCAACGCCAACCTCGGACGCGCGACTCTTTAATGTGAACTGTGTGTGGCATGGCTGTTGGATGTTGGGTGTTAAAGCCACCCAAAGGCGACCAACCCCGCCAGATCAGGGACTCTCCGGAGCTCCCTTTGGCCGGTTAAGGGCTCTGTCTTGCCTGGCCACGGCGTGTGTAATCGCCGCCTGGCCATATTCTGGCCAAGAGCTGAACGACACGACGCCGCTGCGTGCCACGCCCACACGCACACGCACACGCACTTATTAATACACAAAGGCAGCGGGGCCACCCGCATAGTGTTCGTCATGCGCTGGCCGCGATAGTCATCGTCCTGTGCTCGGCTCGGTTTGCAGCTCTCATTTCGGGGCTCTCAGTGCCCGCGCTTTGGCCTTTCACTCACTCATGTAAAAGCAATAAATAATGGCCCAGTTTGTGTCTGTCCATGAGACGTCTCCATTAAATACACTAGCCAAAGGCATGACAAGAGCGTCGAGTCGAGTCGAGCAGAGCCGAGTCGAGTCGCGGCTATCATAAAAATATTTTATCCATTAGCCATTGTCTCATTTTAGTTGGCTTGTGGCCTTGTTTAATGGCCATTAATAATCATTAAATTTATGTTAACTGTTCCACGGCTCAAAGTTCTTTTCCTTTGCCCCACACAACCCTCCTACCAGGCGTATGCTTAATGCATTAGCCATATACATATGTATGGCTGAATTTATTCACATGCTGAATTTATATTAATTAAATCTACTTACAGCAAATTCCAAAATTTGTGTGCCTGGCTATATTTAATTATTTTTGCACTTTTCAATGCATCATGGATCACAAATTGAAATACCTTAAAATGAAAATTGGAAAATTCAATTTGTTTTCGCTTGTTTAGTTATAAATTCTTGGCCTCATTTCGAGTCTTTCAAATCAATTGCATGCAAACAGCAAATCAAGTAAACAAATACATCAAATAAATATTATTCATGAGCATGCCGACATCATCATTCACGAGCTGTGCTGCCCCATATTTTGTAATTTTTCATTTTGCACCAACAGCAACAGAAACAGCAACAACAACAGCAATTGGGGCATAGCTGCAGCAGTTCAATGACATAATTTGTCGCAACCCATCAATAGAGTGGACAGAGCTAACAATAGGATACCGGAGCAGCAGCAGCAGCAACAGCAGCAGCGGCAGCCATAGCTACTGCTTCATGTTTGTCCAGGCATCAACGTCAGCAACATCATTATTATGCTGCTGCTGCTGCTGCTGCTGATGATGATGATGATCAGCTAGAACGTCATTGTTTTCGCTTGAACTTTATTGTTTTGATTTATGCGCGTGCATAACGAGCGCGAGCTGCGCTGCACTGCAGGCTAAGCTAAAACTTTGCGGGCTTCAACTGTCGGTCGGTCGGTCGGTCGAACGGAGCCAACTCAGCCCGCAGCCCTCCTTCGCTCTCTACCCATTCGACTTCCTCTCTATGCGATTTGCCTGCACTGGACACGCCGCGTTGTTTATTCCGCCAACGCCAAACAATAGCGAGCCAGTCGCGTTGTTGACACTGCGGCAGCCGCAGCGGGACATGCAGCGGGTGCAAAGTGCAAATGAAAATGATGTTGTAGCATCTACAACAACTACAACAACTGCTGCTGCTGCTGTTGCTGCTCCTACTGCTGGCAGTGGCATCGCATCAGCTGCCCGCGTCCGATTATGTTAATGTGCCCAGTGCTCTGGCATTATGATGTTGTTCTCTAGACGAGCACTCTGCATATATTTGACGAGAAATTTTGAGGTCTTGACTGCGCCGCGTCTCATGTTCTTGATGATAGCAAAAATGCTAAACAATTTTGTGGTCCCGATTGTTGCCACTGGAAACGTAGCCAGTCAGCCAGTCAGTCATGCAGTCAGTTAGTCATGCAGTCACTCAGTCATTCAGTCAGTCATTCAGTCAGTCAGTCAGTCGGTGAGAGTTGAGATGCCAATTTAGCATGTTTCGAGCGACAGTCAAATCGAGTTGATGTTGTTTCTGTGGTAACTTGAGCATTCAGGTGCATGCCACAATTTTTAGCTTAGCTAGCTATGTACGTCAGCTGGCACAACTTGTAAAACTTATCATTGAATGACGCTCAAAGTTGCCTCTGACAAAATCTGATGCACAAAAATATGTTGTGGCGGCAACTCGAACTCAACCTCAGGCATTTGATGAATTTGGCCAACAAGTTTGTTTATGTTTGGCTTAGTGTGTTTCATATTTCTGCCAAATATCCCCAGCTGGGGCTTAATTAAAATACAAATTGAGAGTACGACATTGCTTGTGATTATTCATGGCAACTAAAACAATTGCAATATGCAAAACAAGCGATGTCAAAACTTGTTCCGCTCGTTGCGGAATTCGAATTTCTGCCCGAAATTCTGTGCAAAAATATCAACAATAATTATGTAATTTATCTAATGCCACAAATCGGGCCTTAATTAAACGGCCATATAAAACAACTAGCGACAGCAGCAGCAAACGCAAGCTCATAAAATTTATGAGAGCAGCTGCATTAGCTCGCGCATATTTCATAATTACACCCTGACCCGGACACGGCGTGCAATGCCGGGCAATGCCGGGCAATGCCGGGCAATTCCCGCCTTCCCCCTTCACACGTTCGTGTGCCACCCGCACCAAACAATTTTCAACTGCAATTTTTAGCCGAGCGCAAAATATTGAAGCGCATTTTTTGTCGCCCAACGTCAAAAGCGTGAAAAATTGTTGCAAACTTTGACAAACTTAAAATATATGTGTATATATGTATGTATACATATATAGTTGTGTACGTGTATGGGTGCGAGATAGTTGCACGGGGGGCGTTGCTCGAGTTTGCTAATAATTTTATGACACAAATAAATCGCCGGAGCCGGGACAAGTTGCGCTCAAATTGAATAAAAACCGTGACTTGCGCTGCTGTCGTCAGATAAGCAAAGGCAGGCGAAGGGCAGCAGGAGGAAAAGTGTGAAGAAGAGAGAGACAGAGCGAGAGAGAGAGAGAGAAAGTGGGGGAGTGAGAGCGAGACAGATGATGGCGGGCAACAAAGTAAAGTATGTTCTACAGAATTAAATACGAAATTCCAAAAAGTCAGTCACATCAAATTAGCAACGGCATTAAATATTAACTTGCATCAGCAGCACGCATTAAGTAATTTCAACAATTTCTCGTTAAAGCGACAAATTAAAAATGACAGCCTTTTTATACGAGAGTTGTTAAAAATATTTTTACGGCCGTCGACGTGGCGTATGCGTAATGTTGGATAACAATTTTCGCCTCTCGTTTTACTTATTTAAGGCTTAACGAAAAGCCTTGTTTTTTCGGCAGTAAAGCTAGACAGCTCGATACACATGTGCTCTATGCAAGTTGAGCTGACAAAGGTGAGAGAGAAATAGATATAGCAGCAGTTCATAACGTATAATGGAAATACTTTGGAAATTTTATGTACGATTTTAATTATAAGATTTAATTGCATGCCAATAACTTTTCTGCTCTGCCCTCTAATTCCACTTCAATCTAAATCTAAAGCAACTGCTTAGAGCATCTCACAGTCAGCCATGCCCAGCCTCTTCAACACGCTTTTTATTATACTTTTTTTATGGACTGTTGAGCTGATAAAGCACTTGTGCAGGTTAACAATGTTCTTGCAGCTGACACGACTTTATGTGAGTGCATAAAAGACTAGACGACGACATCGACGACGACTGGGATGAACTCTAAAACACTTTATTTATACTCAATGTATTGTGGAAAGTTTCTAAGCGCAGCTGCACTGGCAAAGTTGAAGCTCCGAGCTTAGAGATTTGTTAATGAAGGATGCCGGACTTGAGCCGAGACTCCATTCCGGCCTGGCCACAGCCCGATGGCGCCCACACAAAAACTAAAATTGCAATTTTTGTTCTCTTTATGTTTGCTGCTGCGTTTATTTACGAAACGAACTAAAACTTTTGGCTAAAGTTAATCGATGCCAGTTGGCTAACCAAGTTGCGGCAAATTGACCGGAAAATGTTTACCAATTGCTAGCGGAACTCTGCACAGCAAAGCCGAGATTTGGCCAGCGACTATCGATGGCCGGCAGCTCCATATAGCAAATTAAACAGCTACCAACTTCAACTGAACAGAAAAAATAATATAGGGGGAAAAAAAATCCAGGGAAAAAAAAAGAAATTGTGTTTTATAGCAAAAGTTTTATTCGCCGACCCCGTTGACATATATTGAAAAAAATTTTTTTTTTTATTATTATTTTTATTTCATTTTTTTTTCCAAGTGCCAAAAGTTTGCCAGGCACTGGAAAAGTTTTGTGCATTAAGGATTGCCACGGCTCTGGGACTGATAGCGAGCGAAGGACTGCACGCTGTAATGGAATTTATGAAATTGTATTTTGGCAGCCAGTGGCAACAATGGAAATCGTTTGAGTTGTTTGCCCCAATTTGGGTCAATGAAAGTTGCGCTTTGCTTCAAAATCAATTGGATTTTCATAAAGTTTCTCGCACGAACAATAGCTTTCCCCCTCCACACACACACACACACACACAATGGGCCATCCAAACATTTCGTATTGTCAATTTAACTTTGTCACTTGTCGCAACCCAAAAGGGAAAGATTTTTGCCGTGACAGGCGGGGCAGGGGGCGGGACAGGGGCTGAGACTGCCCCTAAAGCCAAATGACGGCCATTGAACTACCAATAAAATTCGCTATAAATAAATTGCAAAATGAGTCAAGGCGGTTGACATTTGTGGCTGTGTTTAGGCTTTGGGTATTGGGGATTGGCTGGCTGTCAAACTGGCTGCAAAAGTTTCATAAGTGCAGCAACAACAACAGCAGCAGCAACAACAATTGACAGCTGCTACAAAAGATGGCGAACAACAAAAGGCCTGCGTCGGCTTCGAGTGGGTGGCACTCTGTTATGGCTCGGACTTGTCTGCACCGCTAACATGGTTAGGCAGACAGCACGACAGCCGGCGCGCACCACCCAACCACCCAGCCAGCCGAACAACCAGTCGACCAGCACAGCATATTGTTGTGTTCGACATGGCTGAAAAGGAAAAAAACAAAATACAGTGCAAAATTGCAGCGCAGGAAGAATACGTAACCACAGCAGAAGGCCACCAACTATTTTAGATGCCAAAAGCGAAGGCAACAACAACAACAACAACATCAGCAGCAGCAGCAACGATTGCTACGTTTGCATGTTGCATGCCGCCAGTGAAAACAATGCCAAAGGCCATGTGTAAATATGCTTTACAATTTTTATGCTGTTTTTTATAGACATACATACACACATACATGCGTATACAGCCCGTCAAGGTGCCAGCATGCGCACAGTGTGAAAATGTTTAGTAATAAAAAAAAAGAGAAATAAATGAATGACAGACAGATTTAAGAAATATTTCGCATTGTCTGAGAAATTGTGAAAAATGGCAAGAAATATTCCAAAAAACTGACAGCTGCAAGGATTATTTATGATAAATTTGCCATCGATAAATTTTCAATCGAATAGTCTTTAAATGACATAAGCATAGCACATATTTGACAAGGCAAAATGATAAAGTTAATAAAAAATATATATAATAATAAATATATAAAATAATAAATATATGTACATTAATAATATGTATAATATTTATGTATATATATGTATATTAATAATACGATTTCCAAGACCCTTAATTTCTTACCACCTTTTCACAGTCCTCCCAGCAGTCTAGATCAGCATAATTTTGAGCACATTTTGCGCACATTACGCCCATTGTATTTCAGTATTTTTAGTACTTTTTAATGGCAGCACCACAAAACAACAACTAATCGCTGGGCACAACAAATGAGAGGCGAAACTTTTGTTATTTTTTTACCATGTTAGACAGTTAACGAAAAAAAAAGAAACTAAATAAAAGCCGATTTTGTTTTTGTTGTCAGAGACAAACGCCGCTGGGCCGTCGCAGCGATGAAAAAAAGGAAGCAATAAGTAAAAGAAATCAACTTGCAACTTGCAACGCCGTGGCAGGCAACAAAAGCCGCGCACTTCACTAAATGTCACTGACCGAGAAATGCACGGCAAGAGAGTTGCAAAAATCTAAAGCAGCCGAGCATAAAATAAAAAAAAAAACAAAATACCAAAAAAAAGGACACACAGCAGGCGGTTTTATTGCCAGTGGCAGGATGCGAGCAGCAACAACAACAACAACAACAGCAACAATAGACAGCACAGGACAACAATGAGAGGACACACAACAGCAACAGCAACAACAACAACAGGACAGTGTTGCCAGTGCTGGCCAAAAGGAATCCTTTTGGATGGCAAGCGCCAGTGACACGCCAAGTTCAGGCAGCGAGTCCACGTGCCCACCATCTCCATATCCTGGCTCATACATAACCAATGTCCATGGCACTTCATTTTGTTGTTGTCGCCACTCGACGGACCAGTCAACGAGCCAACTTGATTGTTGGCTAGGATTTGCTTTGTTTTGCTTTTTTGTTTTTTGTTTCTCCTTTTTATTCGTGGCTCTTTCTCGTTTCTGGTTCGTTTTGCCTTGTTGTTCTCTCGTTTTCCTATTGCATTTTGTGATGATTTGGCAAATTGAATTCCAGCTCAATTTGCCGGCTAACGACAATGGCTAATTAGTTCGACTTCAACGCTGAAAAGTGTGCTACGAAAAATTGCGAGACATTTTTCAACGCCCACGGCATTTTTCTTGATTTTTCACAAACCTTAACAATTGGCAAATTGACGCTGCATATAGTGTAACTTCTAGCTGAACAATATTCGCTGAGCTCTACATCAAATAAATGCCAATTATGCAAAGGCCAACGCAGGCAGACAGCGAGGCCAAGTCTTCCTCTCAAAGGTAGGCTAAGGCGAGCTTCAACATGGCAGACGACATAAGCCAAAGCTCAAGGCATTATGGACTCAGCCGTCAAGCTGCCAATGAGAGCATTAACCAAGCCAAAGATCAAGGTAAGCCTGCCCATCTATATATAATTTAATAAACTCTCCATCAAGCCAACAAACTGTGAAGCTTCTTCACGTTTAAAATATATTTTTATATTGAATTACGATGGGAAAAATTAAAAGGAAAATCGTATACTTGTAATATATATTGGCTTTCAAATGTTTAGAACTTTGCAAACCCAAAAAAAAAAAAATATATATATATATATATAAATGCCTATACATATATTGCCAAACGATAGCAATCAAACAAAAAACCTTAATTAGCTGCAGAACAGTGAAAAACTTCGAAACTTTTATGCTGCCTCAGCTAACTTTGCTTCTATTCAAGATGTTCTTCAACAGAGAGTTTTACCAAAACAACAACAACAAACGGAAACAAAATAAAAGCGGCGGCAGTTTTCTTCTCATATTGGCTGCTGTTTTCAGCTCATGTACACAAGTATCTGTGGCTTCTGTGTGTCGGCTGGGAATGTATCTGTATCTGTTTACAGCTGTAGATTCGCTTTTCATGCTTCAATAAATAAAATGAATTGAAAAAGCTGAAACAGGGAGCGGCAGAATCAGAGAGAAACAGATAAGGAATGAGAGAATGTGTGATAGAGAGAGAGAGAGATATACGAGAGTGGGAGCTGGAGTGAGTGACAGAGAAATAGGGTAAAAGGCTGCGCTGTAGCAGCTCAGCAGCAGCAAGGATAACAGATTAGTTGAGCTGGCCAACGGACTAGTCCTGTCTTTCAATGCGAATCAAAACATTTTGTTAAAAGGAAACACACACACACACAGACACGCACACAGAGATAGCTAGAGAGCCAAGCTGGCAGTGAAGGCCTATTCACACAGATGCGCGCGTTTATCTGCGGAAACGGAGATACGTCGTACGTGCTGAGGACGTGGCCAGGACATGCCCACGACGCGAGCTCTAAACTGGCAACTTTATCTACCCTTATGCGAATGCCTGTATGTATGTGTGAGAGAATGTCTATGTGTGTGTGTGTGTGTGTACGCATTTGACAGCCAACTTGTGTGTAATAAAATGTAATAAAATAAAACTCACATATTAGAAATGTTTTGCTAGTATTTTTGTTTTTTTTTTTGCTGCTTTTTTTTTCTCGCTTCGCTTTTTTCCTTTTCTATGGCGCATAAAAAACATTTTGTAGTTGTTGCAGTTGTTGTTGTTGTAGTTGTCGGGCCATAAATGAGAAGATGCCGTCTGTGCGTGTGGCTAGTTTTGGCTTAGCATTAGCAAATATTACACATACGCACTGTATGCGAACATCTTAGCCTAATGACAATCACAATCAAGAATAGCTCAGATTTTGGTTCCTTTTGTTCTCGCTTCCCTGCTTGGCACAAAGCCACGCAAACGAGTCTTTTATGACACATTTATAGGCCATTTAATGGCGACCAAATGACATCCAGCTGTCAATGAAGTCATTTAAATGTATTTGGGTACGTTTGCGTGCGTGTGTGTGTGTGTATGTTGCTTTAGACTTTAGACATAATCATAGCCACATCAACATCAACATAAAAACACGAAATGCACATATATATTATGTTATATGATATATGTATGTATATGATGTCTATTGACACTTTAGATTTGATTGCTTTTTTCACACAAATAAAATTTGGACTATAATTAGTGCACATATCAAATGAAAATTTAGTTGCTATGGCTAAAAATAAATTGAGCAGCAATTAATTATTTATTTCAGTATTTATATACGTTTGTGTGCATATTGTTGTTCTCATTAGGCTAGCTCATTCGCTTTGTCATTTCATTTCAGTCTCACAATTTTTAATGACACTTTAAACGCCATCGAAATATCAAACAAATAATTGACAGCTGCTGCTGCTCCTGCTGCTGCTGCTATCACTCCTGCTGCTGCTGCTATCACTCCTGCTTCTGCTGCTGCTGCTGCTATCACTCCTGCTCCTGCTGCTCCTGCTCCTGCTGCTCCTGCTGCTGCTGCTGCGGCTGCCCTTGCCTCGGCGCCTAGTCAGGCCATTAATTACACAAGTTCTTCATTGCAAATTGAATTAGCTTTTGACAAAGTGCTGCATATTGATTTTCTAATTGGCCCCGTCAGAGCGGCCAAAGAGCCATTAAAGCAATTTTAATGTGCACAATTAATGCTGCTTAATGCAATTTTTAGCAGTTGACAAAGGCGCGCAGCAAGCGGCGGGACAACAACAAAATGGCGTCCAGCACAAACTTGGCTGACCATTAAGTTAATGAGGGTCATTGCGGCAACGTGTTGTTCCTTCGCACCTTGCCACCAGATGCGAATGAAGCGCACACAGTTTGCTCTCTAGGCGGGCGCCTCTTGGGGGGATAATGACGTTAATACTATCGTTTCGCTGCCGAGTGCTCTGGGTGGCTAGAGTGGTGGTGTGGGCATTGGCAGTGGTAGTTGGGAAGTGGAGCCGTTGCTCTTTGTAATGCGCCCACTTCCGGCGAGAGTGAAGCCACATCGGCGGCAAACGGAAACGGAAGCCAAACAAATATGGCCGACGCACGCTTGGCCAGACAAAAACGACAATAAAACTTTTTAATGCATTTTTAGGCGGCACGTGGGACGCGCCAATGCACAGTGGTTCGAAGCGCTCACGTTGTTTTATTCGTTTTGTTTTTATTGCAAAAGTTGCCAAAAAATAATTGGGGTTTGATGACTAGAGGATATACATACATATATTTATATTTATTTCATATGGTCTATGGATATTTGTTTTATATTTATTTCAATGACAACTTTAATTAAGGCTTATGGAAAATTAATTATAATTAATAATACTTGATAAACAAATAGCTAATTAAATTGCATCAGTTTTCTCCTTCATTAAAGCCTGACGGCCATATTTTAGAGCTTTTAAGCATATGTCTATAAATAAGTCTAAGGTTAGCTCATATTTAATTCTCTCTCTCTCTCTCTCTCTCTCACTCTATCTCTCTGTCTCTATCTCTCTCTATCTATAAATAACTCATATGTCTATAAATAAGTCTAAGTTTAGCTCATATTTAATTAACCAACATTTTCTCTCTCTCACTCTCTCTCTCTCTCACTCTCTCACTCTATCTCTCTCTCTCTCTCTCTCTCACACTCTCTCACTTTTAGAGCTTAGCTTGCCATCAAATATTTCATTTAATTAGTGCACATCAATCAACGCTATGATTATTTCTCAACCACTGTGCCAATTGTGCGTTCTTTCTATTTGGTTTTATGTTTCAGTTGATTCATTATTGCGTCAACCTTTGCACTCACAGTGGAGCAACAAAATTTCATTTCTCTCATTGAGTGCTAAAATAAATTTGTGCCACGTTCCTCTTCTTCTTCCTATTTTTTTGTTTGTCTGTATTATTTACGCCAATTTATTTTTGAAGGTCTGTTTTTAATGTCATCTCGATGCGAGAAGGTCTGGCTGGGAGCTGTGTAATTTTAGCTGTGATAAGAATGATGTGGATAATGATGATGATGATGATGATGGCGATGGCGTTGCTGCTGATGATGATGAGTTACAGCGACGGGCTAAACAAAGCAATGCCAAATAGAATGACAGCTGAAATGTCAGTTGAGAGCGACAAGGACGTGGACCACAGGACAGTAAATAGTACATAATGGCAATTTAAATGGCATTTTTAGTTGGCTTTTATGGTTGGAGCATGACCCATGCC
This sequence comes from Drosophila navojoa, assembly GCF_001654015.2. The sequence goes on from NW_022045902.1 coordinate 471,616, forward strand.
GCATGCCCCTTTCCACATGCCGCACACACAGTACACGCTACACAGTCTATAGCATGGAGTGACATGCGATATTTGATCAATAACTTGAATGGGGGGGGGAGGGTTAGAAGATATTGACTTTGCTGGGGGTTGCCAACATAATAAAGTGGATATGTAGCAAGCTAGACATCTGAGTATGTATGTGTGTGTGTGTGTGTGTGTGCATCCTGTTTTGCTAGTCTGCTTGGTCGGACTGCTGCTGCTGCTGCTGCTCCTGCTGCTCCTGCTGCTGCTGCTTTAGACGTGGCTTGTTTGTGCCGCCTTTGCTTTGGCAGCAAGCCGCATTCATTATGAAAGGCAAACAGGATGGCGCTGGCAGCAGGACGCGAGTGGCAGGACGCCACCAGGGCCATCAATCTGTTAGACTCGTGCTGGCCGGGCTTGACTCGCCTGACTTTGCCTCGCACTCGGCTAACCGTTTTCGCACGTACCATGCGCCAGATCAAAGCCAACAGCCGACGCCGCCTTCAGCCACTCGAGAGTTTGCCTGGGCAAAACAAAAGCTCTTGGCGCTGTCTCAAGCGTTATTTATTGTTAACGAAATAGCCGACGCCCTACGGGCCGCACAGGTCCTTGGCACAAGTCAAAGGCGGCGTTGCCAGACTTGCCCAAAAAACATAAAGCAGAAAAATATATAAAGGCATCCATTGCCAGCCATAATCATTTTAGGACCCGAGGGAAGGCAAGCCAGCCATGGGGTTTGGTTGCGTCTGGCAATTAATCAAACGCTAAACACCACAACACATTTTGTGGTTTTACAAGCATGTTAAATGTTCATATTGTTGTTGTTGTTGTTGTTGTTGTTGGTGCTGCAGCTGCTGCTGCTGCTGCTGCTCTTGATAGCAAATTAATGCCGTTAGACGCCTGTAATCTCATCCTGGCCTGGCCTAGTCGACCGTGTCCTGCTCGGCCCTCACTTGTCTCGTTATTGTTTCAATTGTTTTGGCAGCCTGCCCGTTGACAACAAAACTAAATTAACACGCACACAGCCAATCGGCCAATTCTCCAGCCCTCTGCCTCTCTCTCTCCCTGAAATGGGCACATTCGTTCCCTAGACAGGCAACAGGATGCTGCCCTACGTGCGTTCCTCTCTCTCTCTCTTTCTATCCCTCTCTGTGTGTGTGTGTGTGAGCCAATTGAAAGCAGTCAAAGAGCAGCAGCCGGATTACAATCTATCAGCTGCAGCCTGCTCGGCGCACAAATTTTGGCCCGTGCAGTGAGTGGACATGGACATGGACATGGAAAGAGCCTCGTCCTGTTCCAGGCGGTTGCCCATATCCTATGCGGCCTTTCGCCTGCGCTCCGCCTGTCGCATTGCAGGCTCCAGTTCAAACGGTTTGTGTGTTAAATCGCTTTTTATTGTTGTGTACATTTTTGGTGTGCGTATGTGTGTGTGTGTGTTTCCAATGATTGGCATCGGTTTTGTGCTGTTCTCATTTACATAACAATACACGCTCTCTGGCGTATGTGTGTGTGTGTGTGTGTGGGCAACTCTATTACACTTAAATTGCGTTTTAAAAAGGGCACGAAACCAATTGGGCTTTTCGGGAGTGAGCCCTGCATGTAACTGATAATGGCGGAAGCTGTAGGCGTGGCTGACACGCTCAAACAGACAAAGAGTCCTTGGGGGAATTGCGCACACATGTTGAACGATTGGGATCTCCTTGACATTTCAAATATGATTGCAATTAACAACAAAAAATAAGGTGCGACAGCCAAATCTGATAGAAGAGCCATAAATAACTGTGAATAATGTTGGCGAATAAATCAGCAGCAAAGAGACGGCCAATAAATAGATGAGATATGGCGCGGAAATCATAAAAAAGCGTTGATATATTTTCTTTTTTTTTTTTAGATATTTGGCAAAATGTATTGGAAAATAAGCAAATTGTACGCATTGAAAAAAAATTGAGGCAAAGCTCTCTGGCCATAAGCAGCGAGATTCTTTCTGCATATTCAGCGCGTGGTTTTTTGACATCTATCAAATAGATATGCAATTAAAAAGCATCTATCTAGCTCTATGCGCTCTGCATGCACACAGTCATCCATCATTGCAGTCTGTTGGCTTCATTTCCTAACGATATCCGGAATGTTGCGAGCGTCCAGCTGATAATGCGATATCGTTTTTTGCGCATATCCCGTCGCTGGCGCCGGCAGCTTTCCAGTCCATTGATGGCCAACCCGGCCGGTGCAGCGTTTTACAAATTGACTTTATGGTGTGCATAGAGCCGGCGACAGGACACTCACCTCCCCTGCCCTGCCCAGCCATTCGAATGGGCGACAGCTTAACGCAAAGTTTGCAACAACTAAAATGGCGACACATAAATGAACAGTAAAATGCTTTGGCAAACGGATGGCCAACTCGGAGCGGGGCAGTTGGAAGTGGGGGGGGGTGCAGTTGACTGCACGTCACGCACACTTTATCCTTCATGGCGTTGCAAACGAAACATTCGTTCGTTCATTTGGCTTGCGTTAAAGGCAAAAATCCGGATGCGGACACAAACGACAACTAAATGCGTGAAATGTCAGCGGACTGTGACAAGCCCATTGCCCACTGCCCACTGCCTCCTCTGTATCCCTCTCCCTCTCCCGCTCGCTCGTCGCACTCTTGGCACACTTTTTGCGTATTGGGTGCATTGGCTTTTGCAGTGGGCCAGGTGCAATTCGAGCGAGCCACCACAACAACAAGAAGCCCGAGCGTTTGCAATTTGCAATTTGATTTCCCAACAACTGCCGCCCGCCGCTCGCCGCCCTCTTCACATTCGTAATGCGTTTTACAGCACTGAAAAATGTTGTAATTAAATGCGCAACAAACAAAAGTTTTGTCAGCGCTTTTTCTGGTCATTTTGTTAATTGATTTTTGCCCACAGTTTGGCAAGCGCTGCAGTGCCGCCAAAACTGTGCGCTAATTTATAGCCAAGCCGCATGCAGAGAACATAAATAAATAAATGCATAAATAAAATTGCACAAGCTACAACAGCAGCAGCACCACCAGCAGCACCACAAAAATTCATAAACATAATAACCAAGGGTAGGGAGAGTGTGAGAGCTGCTGCTCTTAATGCTGATGTAGGGTATTTGGGGCGCTTAAGCGCCGGAACAAAGCAATCAGCTGCCCCCATGCGTGGCGTCTCCGCACACAGCATATAACATAAATAATAAAAAAATAAAAAAGAATATACACACACAAAATTGTAAAAAAATATAAATAAGAATAAAGAATATGTATGTGTATGTACACACATATTTATGCAAAAAGCACGATAGCAAAGGCAGCGGCAGCTGAGGCAAAACTTTAGCCACGCCCCACACACGCACACACATAAACAATGCGACGGCTTAGCTGTGAACATTTATTTTATTTTTATGCCATTCCGTTTTGTTGCTTAAGCGCAGTGTACAAATTTTATATACAAAAAAAAAAAAAACAAGAAGAAAAAAATATTAAAAAATAAATAAAAACAACCACAGCAGTTAGACAAAGGCATGCACATGCCTTAAGAGCAACAACAGGGGGGTCTTAGCGCGGCGACCAAAGGAAAACTAGATGAAAAGACACAAGGGCCACACGGGGCAGGCGGTGGGCTGGCAACGAGCGGAAGCCGGCCGCAGAGCAGCGCGTAAAAATCCGAGTGAGAAATGTGTGCGAAAAACGGCCAAACTGGCGCATCCTGTGGCCAGCTGCGGTATGTGTAGAAGCAGCAGCAACAACAGCATCAGCGGAAATAAAAATACCAACAACAAGAATGAAGAAGAAGCAGAACAATTGCAGCAGCAGCAGCGGCAGCGGCAACGGCAGCTGGCAAAATCGTCAAAAAAACGCTGCTAAAAGACTTTAAATGTAACTCAAACTGCACGGAGGCGAACAGGGGAGCGAGCGGGACGAGCGGATGGCAGCGTGAATCGGGTAGCTCGTATTCCAAGTGTGGCAGTAATTGAGAATGAAGATTACGAGCTAAACATAAAAGCTCATAATAGTAGCACCAGCAACAACAACAACAGCAACAAATAAATAAACAAAGCAAACGCAAACAGCAAACAGCAAAACACGCAAAAATGCTGAAAACAAAAATCTCGTAAACTGCGGCAATTTACTGTACAGCACGAACCAGTTCGTGAACCAGCGTAATTTCTGTGAACCGATTACGATTTGTAATACCTAAAATATGAGTGGCAGCAGAGACAAAAAAAATGGGGGAAATGAATTGACTGAGAACGGGAACTAGTTTGCAATGGAACCAGCCGAGTTCCATGAACGAATTGAACATCAATTTTCAAATACTTAAAAAGAAAATAGTAGTGAAAATAGTAGTTAATGAAAATAGTAGTATTCCTTAAATATGAATGTTAAGTTTTGGAGTTACTTCAATTCAATTTGGATCAGCTTTATGAGCTAGTTCACTGTTGATAGCTATTCTATTCTAAAGTTTTAATTTATATCGAGCCACCAAGTTTTATGTCAAGCTATGTCAATCTACTTTCCAGCCTCCATTCTTATAATGTCTCAATATAAAGCACTCTACCCCGACTTCCCATTTTCCACAGTCTTCTTCTATAAAATCTCTGTTAGCACTTGTTTAACTGCAAAATAATTATTTTAGTGCGCAATTTTCCATTAACGCCTGCCTGGCTGCGGTTCGCTTCTTTTTTGACGGCTCTCTGTCACTCGGATCAGATCTGAGCGCAGCCCATGACAGCTGGGACGACAGCAGCAGCAGCAGCAGCAGGAGTAGCAGGAGAAGCAGCAGCAGAGCGGCAGCACACGGCCACAACAAAGCAATTATTAGCACAGTCATTAGCAGCATACCCCATCGAACACCACCACCACCACCACCATCAGACCAGCGTGTACCGCGCAACCACAGCTCCGAACACAAAATGTGTGGCTCTGCTAATTAGCTGGTCGAAGAGCATAAAGCTTTTCGCTATTTGAATCGATGAAGGTACACAAAACAAACATATTTACAGCACATCATACATACATATATATAGGTATACTTATACATATATAGTTAGTATATATATATCAACACTCATAGATATATATTATATTGTAGCTGCTGTGCTCATAATTCCTGCTAAAGCTTGTTGCAAAATGAAAAAACTTTCTATATAAGAATATAAGAGCAAACTTGGGTTTTGTTGCAGCAGCGGCAGCAGCAGCAGCAGCATTAAGCTCGAGGGGGCGTACGTAAATCCAGTTAATCGCTTTGCTTTAGCGCGCTCTGAATTAGACTGCAGAGGCACTCAGTCAACCCCAACAACAGCAAACCCACCCACAGCAGCCTCTCAGTTTCGCAGCCTGTGGCAGGTTCATGTCCTGGCGCTGCTTTTCATACGGCTTATTTGGCATTTTGCCTTTTGTCTCGCCAGCAGATCATAATAAACAGCGCAGAGGGCACAAACTGAAACAGCGCTCGGCGCTCGGCTCTCGGCTCTCAGCTCTCAGCTACTTCAGGCAGGCATCGCATCATTTTGTGTTCGCATTAAGAAGAAGACAGCGAACCAGTTTAAATGCCCCCGCCAACCGCTTCCTCTCTAGCTGGATTGTCGGGGCGGGCGAATAGTGACTAAGCCGAATGCATTTTCTACTATGATGAGGCATAAAGGCCGCAGCAGCGGCAGCGGCAGCAGCGTCAGACAATTTCAGCTACTGTGCAACATAAGCCGCAGCAAAGAAGATTTCTTAGAGCACAAGCCGGGAGCAGCCGGGCAGCCGCAGCGCAGCAGACAAAGGAAACAAAAGCCAGCCATATTAAAGATCATTATGTGAAGTCCAAAGATCGCAATCAATTTCCAGTTGATAATTTACTTTTGAATTGTACTCAGGCAGCTGGAAATAGCCTCTTGACTGCAGCTCTTCAAATGTACGAGAATTCAGTACTACGCAGCGCATGCCTCCGCATTTAATAGAATTTCCAATTAAAGAATATTATTTTACGTTTATTTCATTACGAAAAAAAAAAGAGAAAAATAATTTAAAAACAAAGCTCTAGTATAATTAGAATCCCATAAAAATATAGCAACTCAACGATCGTGACTGTCAAAAGTTGATAAAGCCCGAAGATTTATATGCAAAACCTGTTTAGAAAGAGCTACCTACATCTAACTGAAGCTGAACAGAAAATAAGTAATAATGAAATTAGCTTAAAGCAATAAAGTTTACGCTCAAATTGTTCGAGTTTAATAAGTAAACAAATGCTAAAACTTTGCATATAGAAAACAATTCAAGGAAATTAAAGATTGCTCTTTGAAATTTTTGAATTATAATATTTATATTTATATATAGGAATCATAGAAAATATATGGTGTATGTTTTCATTAAAAAGATCAAAAAGTATATTATAAATAAGCATTTAAGGAATTTCTTTCAAATTTTATTTTAGTTTTGCATATACTATAATACAATTATAAAAAAAAAAAAATACAATAAAAAAAACATAATATAGTATAATAGTATTATAAATACTATATAATATACTATATAATATATAATATAAATATTATACTATATATAATATAAATAATATAATATACTATATAATATATATAATAAACTTTATAATATAAAAAAGTATTTATATTATTATTTTTATCATTAGCGTTAGCTAATATAAATTCTACGCATTTCTAGTACAATCAACTTTATACACAGCTTTATTTCTATAGATCTATATCATCAGAACTTATAAAAAAAAAACTCCCAACTTTGTTGTGTTCAAATTAATGTATGAAAAAACTGTGCAAAAAATGTTTTTTTTTTTTTTTAATGGTCTGCTGTTAAAATTTCGTTTGTTTTAATCAGTGTATATAATTAGAAATGTTATCATATCGCCAATTTGCTCTAGAGAGGAAGCAAAACGAAAGTCTATTTTGGCCAAGCGACAGAAGCTCTGGCAGCATCTGTGGCGCCTCAACCTGAATGGGGTTTGGATATCAAGTGGGCGCTGTCAGAACAATATGTTGCCAGCTGTACAATGGGCCACTTAAGCGACAACAATAAAAAATCATTAGAATGCCAATGGCAGCCTGTGGCACAGGATGCACAGGACGCACAGGAAGTATGTATGCTAACCCTAAGCACAAGCTTGCAGCACGTTAAGCACACAAGCAGGCAAAGAGCGAGAGAGCGATAGAGAGAAAGAAAGGGAGAGATAGATAGAGAGAGTAGGAGAGAGTGAGAGCGGGACACACGCCCACGTAGTCAAGCGGCTCGCCTGGGCACTTCATAAATCTACAAGGCGTATGAAATACGAGTATCCTGTGCTGAGTGCAATAGCCAATCATGTTGCATGCTCCAAGGACCAAGCGGCATGTAGAAGTTGCAAAACAAAAACTTTCTGACATTGTAACGAGCACTCTTTTCGCTCGAGCAGGAGCAGGCGCAGCAGCAGGAGCAGGAGCTGGAGCAGCAACAGCAGCTGAAGCTGAAGCAGCGGCACACAGGATATCCACACAGGACACAAACATACAATGCACGATTGCCTTTGATTTATTAACAAGCCGTCGTTTATCATGTGGCCAACAATGGGTTAAGGCCTGAATTATAAGCGCCAACAATTGCAAAAATTTGTTCGACTGCAATCGCTGAATCAGAAACACATCAGGAACCACCATCAGCGCCCTCTCTCCCGCTCCGCCACCCTATCATCATGCATAAACAAATCATCTAAAGATAAACAAAACATTAACCTATGAGAATGTGTGTTTGTGTAAAATTTATAGAATGGGGACGCAGCCAAGTTTATTGAAATTAAGATATTTTCCCCAGACAGACAGACGAAATGAAAAGAGATATAGAAAAGTTTTTGATACTAAAAACTAACGGCATATGCTCATAATTCATGTCGGAAAATTTTGTATATTTGTGTATTTGTTGTTCATTCACTTTTATGGTCCCTTCTCCAAAATATTTATGTGGCTGCCGACCACGTTTTGGGGAAATATCAAAATCGGCATCATGAATCTAAAATCTACTATCTAGAATCTGAACCGGTCGACGGCGCATTCAGGCGTTAAATTTCCATGTGGGCGTGCAACACACACGAACGCCGAGCGAGGCCCCAACAAGCAAGTTGAAGGAGTTGCCGTTGCCAAAGTTAACGTCGCAGTTGGCGTCGCAGTCGCCGCGTGGGTGCCTGAACACCAAAAAGATAAAATGTTGACCAATAAATTTAGTGGCCATGAAAGACAGATGAAAAGCAAAGCCATGGCTAAAGGAGCACAAAGCGAAAGCACAATGATCAACACAAAAAGCCAAAGAACCAAAGCAAGAGAAATGCAACGAATACTAAATGCCTTTTATCAAAGAGATCAGGAACTAATATGAATGAAGTATATGTATATGGTATCATAGATAAACTACAATAGGCCATATGATCATCACACATTACAAAATTAACAAATATGGAATTGTTTGAAATTGAAATAAAATAAATTATTGAATAAACATATGGAAATGATCTTAAGAATAATTCCTAGATATTTAAATCGAATTAAATTACCACTAAAAGGATTAAAATTGAAATAATGTTGATCTGTTACGATCATTAATTCGAATACCTTTACACGCTAATATTAAATTTCCATATAATTTCATAAATTACAATGCCAAAATCAAGTACCGTTACAAATCAATTCAACAATCGATCATATGCCACGCTTAGATAGGGTACAAAAATGTGGAAAAACTAGCGTATACGACATATTAAAAAGGAAGATAAAAAGGGGTTACTGGGGAGTGGGCAACGCGTGTGTGTGAGTGTGTGTGTAAAAATGCTCCAGAAATGTCATTAACGTGCTTTGCTTTTGATGTTGCCTTTGTTATTGTTGTTGTTGTGGTTGCTTATCTTGACAAACGTAAAACGACACTGCAAGAGCGAGCGTCTGCACTTTTGTGTAAGTGTGTGTGTGTCCGTATACATTTCGAAAATTACCTGCAAAGGCGCCGCTCTTGGCTCTTACTAATTGATAAGTTTCTATTTATGTGGAAGTCTCTTCCGCTCGCTAGTTAACTGTAATTAACTATGTAAATTTTGACACTCGGTCGGCGCAACATAAAAGTAACATCGTACACACACACACACACACTCACGCACGCATAGCACACAGTTATTTTTTTGTATTTGCGTGCTAAAGTGTATGAACATAATTTGAGTTGTGGGCTTACCTGTCGCATCTATGTTTCAATCAATGCACGCGCACACACTCGCACATGCTGTTGCTGCTGCGCTGCTGCTGCTGCTGCTCTGCTCTGCTCTGCTCGCCTACGCATGCATCAGAATCAAACACAAACGTGTTGCGCTCAGCTGGCCTTGCAGCGAATGAGCTGCACAAAACACACGGCACAAAAAAGTTATCGTTTTGTTGATGCCGTTGCTGGCGTTCTTGTTGTTGCTACTATGTATATTTGGCACGTGAAACGGCATCGGCATGCGGCTGTTTTGTTGTTGTTGTTGATGTGCTTGTTATTGTTGGCATTTTTCAAATTTTCGCTTGCAATTGTGCCTTTTTATTTGCATTTGTTTACGTCACTGCACGCATACACATTCACAATAAACGACTGACGCGCGTACATTGGAGAGAGTAGTGCAAAAACACAAACAAACAGCAGCAACAAAGCAGACAACCGAATTACAAACAAACGCACACGCGCAGCGAAATCAACAAATTTATATATACTCCCATTAGCAATTATATTTATCAAGTCCGATTAGTTCAATAGGCTCTGCAATTTAATTTGGCAGCGTCTTTGTTTTCGTTGCGTTTATATTTATTATTATATATTTTTTTGGTTTTGTTTTTGCCTGTGCTGCGGACTCATGCAAAAATCGAAGTTTCCACGGCCGCTTCCAACGCGCTTTGTTGCTTCATGTTCTGGCTAGCCATTTACGCAATTCTCAATTTCGTATTGCCCGCGGGCGTCAATTATTATTGTTGCTTCACGCACATTTCTATTGTAAGTTATGCATTTAATTAATTTTAATGTTCAATCACGGGATCCCCGAGCGCGATTGCGGATGCGACTGGCCACGATAAAGGTTAAAATGGAACTGATGAAAGAGAGAGATGAAAGCAAAAAAAAGACCTGCGACGCTGAACTAGTTCACAGCTGACTGCGAACCATCACTGCCAGAGTTGCGAAATGAACACCTATCGATATGCAGCTACCGGCGATATATCCATCGACTGAACAGAAAGTAATCGGTAGCTCAGTAAATATCGATAAGATGGTGGGCGTACAGACGTTCATTGATAAAAATTAAGATTGTAATTTTAGATTGTTACAAATTTAAAGTAAAAAGCGAGAAAGAACCGTGTGTAGGCATGGCTCAGTTGAAGGCGCCTTCGCTGCAATCGCTGCTCGAATCAGATCGCGGCTCCACGGACAGTTTGCAGCTAGATTTAGAGTTCGAAGGCGTAAGTAGAAAATGAAAACAAATACATAAATGTCAATTTGATTACGACCCTTGACATTTAGCTGGACGATGTCGAGTTTGCCATACCACCCACCGATGTGCTGCCCACTCTCGAAACGGTGCTCAGCGAATTCGAGGCAGACTCCGACGTGGCGTCCGAGCTTGGAATGCCGGTGCCGAGGGCAACGCCAACGCCCTCGATAGGCGAGGATTGCGGTGTGCGTGGCGATGGACGTGGCGGAAGTAGTTCCGGCTCTATAATGCGATACACCCTACTCCATGGCATCTCCGCTCAACTAAACTCGGCCGCCGAACGCGTCAATGCTGGAGCGGCGAGTGCCTGTGCCGTTGCAGCTTACATAGCCGTGGGAACCTCGCACGGTCACATACTCAACTTTGATGTAACCCAAACGCTACGCTGGGCTCACCAAGACAAGCATAGCCAAGGTGCCGTGTCGACCATGGCATTCAATGCGGACTCCACACGCCTTCTGGTGGGTTTCGCTCGTGGCTTGGTCACCATGCTGGACACCCAAACGGGCGATGTGTTGCGTGAGCTATTCGATGTAATAACGCCCAACAGTGGCGTGCTACACGTCAAGTGGACATCACGTTCCTCACTGGCTCTCTGCGCCGATGCTGGCGGCTCTGTGTGGTCGCTGAGCTTTACTCGAAAGCTGGGCATCAGGGGCTGCAGCTCACGCTGTTTGTTCTCTGGCGCTCGCGGCGAGGTGTGTGCCGTGGAGCCGCTCATCATGGACGCCCACGGTCGCCATGAACTGGACCAGTACTGCATTGTGGCTCTGGCTACGCTCTCGAAATACTTTATAGTCACGGTGCGTCCACGACTGCGTGTCATCAAGTTCCATGCGTTGCAAGGGCCAGCAGATTGTTTGCCTCTGCTGGCGTGGCATATGGTGCTTATCCAAGCGGCAGACACCACTCGCTCCGTGGATCCCGTCATTGTCGTTGGCCGTGGCAATCAGCTCTTCTTTCACCAGCTCTTTATGGCCAATGGACGCATCACTTTGCTGTATCTGCGTCATGTCCAGCTGCACAGCAGCCTCCTCTCCGCCCACTGGCTGGGTCCGAAGTGTGTTGCATCGCTGGACACCTCGGAGATATTGCATTTGGTGGATGTTCGCTCTAGTCGGGAGCTGGAGTGCATGGATATGGCCAATGCTGGTCTGGTCTATGGCTCGGCGCAATTTAAGGGTCTGGCCACGGGCGGCAATGTCTCACCGGCCTTCGCCTTGGCCGGCACCAATGCCTGCTACAACTCCGTGGTCTCGCGAGGCACACAGCTCTACGTGCTTGGCGCACGCTCCCTGCATATCATTGGAGTGCGAACCTGGTCGGAGCGCATTAGTTATTTGGTAAATATATATGTAAAATCTTTTTAAATATAGAGTTTACTAATTTCATTTCTTCATTTTCAGGTGAAGAACCATCGCTGGCAGGAGGCCTGCCAGCTGGCCTTGGATGGCTATGTCGCCTCTGCGGAGCGTCCACGAAAGCGTGCTCAGGCCAAGGAGCGCATCATAATGCTGTTCAAGGAGTACATAGCCAATTCAGCGCGTGCGCCCGATTATTGCCTGGGCGCCATTGTCAATTGCCTGATAACCATTGGCGAACTGGATCTGTTGTGGACGCAGCTGTGGGAACGGCTGCACAACAACACGGAGCTCTTCTTGCAGCACATCTCTGAGCACATTGAGCAGGAGACCATACACAGCGTCAATCCGGTCATCTCGCAGGCGCTTGTGGACTACTGGCTGCAGCACTCGCCAGCCAAGCTGGAGCAGCTGATCCTAAAGCTGGATTGGATGTGCCTGGACTTGAACCAGGTGCTGAAGGCAGTCAAGAAGCATCAGCTATATCGAGCGCAACTCTATCTGAATGCTTGCGCCTTGAATGATTACACCACGGCGTTGACAGAGCTGTTGCCGCCACTGCGGCCGGATCAAACGGATCTGGGCAACTGTCTGCTGGTCTACATATCCAGCTGCTTGGCCGGACGGCGCTTTCCAAGCGGCGACATACCCGAGGACCAGGTGCAGCAGGTCAAGCACGATGTATTGCGCTGCCTCACCTCCCAGCACTCGAGTTCCAGCCCCGACGATGAGCTGCCCTATCCATATCTGCGCGCCCTACTCAAATTCGATACTCGCGAAACCCTAAATGTCATCTCGTTGGCTTTCCAGGAGCGCGAGTTCAGCAACGAGCTGGGCTACTCCCATCGCAAGCGCATCATATATCTGCTACTCGAAATTATGACGCCCGAGAACGCAACGGTGAGTGAGGTAAATGAGCTGAGAATCGTATAAAGTCTCAATTCGATCTCGTTTTGCAGTGGGCGGAGATCGGCTGCTTGCTGAACTTTATTGCTCAGCAGATATCGACGCAGTGTCTGCCGCGAGATAAGCAGCTTTTGGAGCGCGTGCTCAGCTACCTGGCACAGGAGAGCATTGCCAACGAGAGTACGCGCCAGCATTCGGAACGAGAGAGCGCCTGGCACGAGCTGCTCTCCAGCAATTGCCTTGCCGACATTAGCAGCGACGAGGAACAGCTGGAACTGGCACAGAGAGCACGCTGCTACTATGTGGTAGAGTATTTGCTGGAGAAGCTGCAGCGCTATGACAACATGCTCGATTGCCTCATACACAATCCGGCGCGGCATGAAACGATGTTCGCCTACATGGAACGTCATGTGAGCAACAGCGAGCGCATGATCTACGCACAGCTGCGCGAGCATCTGGGAGAACTACTGGAGATTAATGCCACGGAGACGACGCGCATCATTGCATTGCACTATCCGGGCAAGATTAGTGAACTGGTGGAACTGCTTAGTGGAAAGAAGCCCCTGCTCTTTCGCCTACTGCAGTGCCTCAATGAGAGGCACTGCGAATTGCAGCCAACGCAAATGGAGCTGCTACTCGAGCTGTACTGTAATTTGGAGCAGCCTGATGAAGTGCTTGAGTTTTTGCGCAACAGCGCGGGATATCGCCTCAGTAAAGCCGTGGACATTGTGGAGCGACATCAGCTGAAGCGAGCCGTCATCTACCTGTACGAGCAGCAAGAGTGCTACGCGAAAGCCTTTGACCTGTCCATGGAACTGTTGCGCGCCGCCGATGTCAATGCAGCTGAGAAGGAAGCTAAGGAAATTGCAGAGCTCTTGGCACGCTCTGCGCCGACGTTGCCTGAGAAGCAGCTGGAGCGCTGCTGGTTCACTCTGCTGCAGTATATACTGCCACAGCAGGAGCTGCAGTCGATCACCAAGTCTATGCTGCACGAGGCCTCGCAGCACATTGATCTGCACAATTTGGTCCAGCTCATCATGAACACACACAATGTGTCCAGCAGCTTTGGCGACATCAAGGATCTGTTGATGAGCATGTTGATTAGCTCGCGACAAGAGACAGAGGCGCTGCGCCTTGCCGCCGATAAACTCTGCGAGAATCTGCACACAGAGTTCGCCGAGCAGCGGCATCTAGCACGTCGCGGTCTCTGGGTGACCAGCATGCGTTGCCTCATCTGCCGCCAGCGTTTATATGACCGGACGCCGGTTCTCGTGCTGGGTCCATGTGGGCATGCGTTCCACGAACGGTGTTGGAGCGAGACAACAGAGTTGCAGAAATGTCCACGCTGTGACGAACCGCTGCCCTTCGAGCCGGATGATGCGCAGCAGTTGTCCATTGTGCGCCTGCCATGCCCCAGCCAGCATTTACTAAAGAGCTCCAACACCATGGAACTGGGCACGCTGCAGCTTAAGGCACCACCCAGGCGCTTCTGCTAGGGATAATAACAATGCAATAATGCACGCATGTAAATTCCTAATATTTTTATGTATGTATATTCCATATTTATATATTGCCATTGAATGTAATTGTCGTACCTCTTACAAATCGTGTTTGTGTAAGTGTAAATGCAGCGTCAAGTATTATGGTGCGACTGCTCCAGATGATCTGTGTATAGCCTAGCATTGATAATTCTTAAATGCTAAATACTTTGTCAACAATTCAGTCTAGATATATGTACGTCGTATTCGTTTGAATAGAAATGTTAAATAGCAACTTGATAAAAGATGTCACATGTTTGTATTTATGCACATTCGAAAATATATATATATGTACGATATTTATATTTATCTATAAATTATATTCATGTTATATGTTCATTTGTTTATTATAATAAGCTTAAGCTATTTGTAGACTCAAGTGTGAATACCCCAATTATTAGCTAAATCACAAAATAAACTGAACAAATCCTAGTAAACAATGGGCTCAGCTCGTCTGCAATTTATTGGCGCTATCCGGAGGAAAGGTATTATTATAATGCTGTATGAACTCCGTGCATTGCTCGGCTATAAATGTTGAAATTATAATTGAAATGAATATGAATATTATATAAAAATCATAAACACTCTCAGTTACCTTTAGGAAACGCCAGAGTTTCGTAATTGCGCAAGTTGCGCATCTGGAAGAATCTGTAGACGCTATGAAAGATCAAATCATCCTGAGTTTTGTACGCCGCCTCGAGGAACTTGCGCGCCGGCACCTTGTCAATGCCCAGCGAGTTTTTGGCCAGACGCAACGCATCGATGACCTTGCCCTGACCCAGCATCACCTCGATTATTATCTGCAATATCGAGTCGTTAGACAAGGATTCATTTGGAGTAAACAGAAGTGAGTACCTCGTGTGCCTGGATCTTGCCCAGCATATCGATGGCCATCTGGGATATAGCCGAGTCGACATCAGAGTGAGCCAGCAAAAAGCACGCCACAGACTTGGACTCCAGCAGCATGGAGTAGCTGACCAATCGGCGCAGCGTATCAAAACTGCGATTACGTATCAACTCGCTGATTATCATCTTGC
This sequence comes from Drosophila navojoa, assembly GCF_001654015.2. The sequence continues at coordinate 486,948 of NW_022045902.1, forward strand.
TCAGCTCCTCCTGGGCGGATATATTGTATTTGTTGAGGGATTGCAGGTACAACATGAGCACAGTTTCCGCAAAGGGTCGCTCGGCAATGGGCTGAAATATTTCTACCATATCCGATTGCTCGATGAGCACAATGGGCGGTGTAGTATTCTTAGTGGTTGTGCTCTTCACATTCGCAGGTAGCGCTGTCTGATTCTGTAGCTCCATGTGGACCCAGGAGCTGAAGTGGAATAATACGTTAGTTTGTGAATTACTATAAAGTTGCTCACTTACGCATAAATCTTATTGATCTTGTCAAAGATGGTCTCCAGCACAGGCAGCAGCGTGCCCTTATACTGATCGCCCATCAGTTGCTGCACCACCTTCAGCAGCATCTGTTTCCCACTGCTGCGCTGAAGCAGGAATTCGGTGAGCCGTATGCGATCGGAAATTAGATTGCACAGTGGCTCGATGGACAGATTTAGGTACCACATGCAGCCCAGCTTGGCATCAATGACAATATTAGGCTGGAAGAGCACCCAGTTTGTGGAATCTGTAATCGGGAATAGGAGTTAGTAAAGTATATATAATTCCTATGTTTCAGCAACATACAAAGCTCGCATTGTAGAATTTGGCCATCAGGAGAAAGCGAGGGTAACTTGAGTGCAAATGGTTTGATTGAGCGTCCCGTCGTAATGGGCGCATGATAGGTCACATTGTCGATCACCTCGCCACTGAGTGCAATGTCAAATAGCAGCGACGTCGCCGTAGCCTGGTGATGTACCACTATCAGGTTGTCCACTGTGTTAATGGCAAAGCGTCCAACCAAGCTGAGGCGCAGCACATGGCATTTACGAGGCGCCAGACCAGGGCCATTCAACAGGTGCACTTCCACCTCCATCATGCCTGTCGTGCTGTTGGATTGCAATATAAGCACGGCCAGTACGCCATAGACTCGACCCAGCGTTACTTTACTCTCTTGGACCTCTCGACCCGGATTCCCCACTAAAAGAAAATGAAAATTGAGTGCATTGTAGCTAAGTGGCCTATTTGGAGTTACTCACAATCCACTTTGGGCAGCTTGGTGATGACCTTCTGTTTGACGAGGACAGGCACGAGCGTGTTGCCTTCGGTGGTACACAGCAAGGCCACATTGGCATCGCAACACCAAGCGAACCATTTGATGCTGATGCTGAGCGCCTTGATGGAGCGAACTTGTCGCTTCTCTGGCACAACTTGAAAGATTTCGACACCTGTGTTCGAGATGAGCGCAAGCTCGCGATTGTGCACCCACACAAAGCCATAAATTAGCGTTTTTACTTGATGGGTTATAATGTCTTGGAGCAGCGGTTGATCGCCCTGGAAGCAAACGAACTCTACTGCGTTTTCCTTGCGCTGCACGGCCAGGATTTGATTGTCTGGTGAGAACTTAATGGAGCGTATCGCACCCCCGCGATCGCTCATGCAAAACGATATCACAGTATCCTCCACAGGACCTTTTACAACGACACCCGTGGCACCACCCGATCGGACGGCAAATATCTGAAACAAAACAAGGCTGCAGTCCGCCCAACAACACATTGATGTTATTCCTCTTACCTGTTTGTTTGAGTCATCGAAGAATACATTTGTTAGCTGGCTGACGGCGTCGAAGCGTATAAAATTGCTAGAGAGCTCAATGTAGTGTATTCCATTCGGCTTTTCCATTGTTTTTATATATTTTTCCATTCAGTGCAAGAATTTCAACTAGTTGTCCACCCACATATTAAGAAGCAGTGTTGGAAAGTGCCATAGCTGCATCAACAACTAACAATGCGCGGTTTTCAGCACTGTCGCAAACAGCTGATGGCAGCATAAACAAAAATGAATATCGCGCTTCACACTGCTCAGCAAAAGTACTTGAAACTGATTTGAATTAAGTTAACTGGCCAAATGCCCAATTCGTCCAAGTGCCGTGTGTGCACTTGCTCCCTCGATGCAGCTGCGGTATGCTATGATATGCGCAAGTTGCCCAAGCTGGCGCACAAGTTCGTCACTTGCACCGATTTGTCCGTGTCCGATGAGACGCGGCTGCCCAGTGAACTGTGCGGCGCCTGCCATGACCAACTGGAACGTTTGTATGCATTTCGGGCTAAATGCATAGTAGCCGACACGAAATGGCGCATGGAAATACTAGCATTTTACACCGATGATGAGCAGCACTCTGACACTACTGAAGCTACAAATCCTGATCCGGAGCGTAGTCAGCCGAGAGTTGAAACAGAGGAAAAGCAGGCTGATAAACTAAAGGAAACAGCTGCAGCAGAAACAGCAGTGGAGGAGACAAAAATGGACGAAGTTCAACAGCAAAAGGCAGTCAGATCAGAGCAGGCATCCGAACAGGTAAACAATTTGATTTGGAATATATCACTTTAGTGTTCATCCAAAAATTGGTTTCTTTTTAGAGCTCCTTGGTTAAGCAGCCCAAGTCCATATACAAATGCGACATCTGCGCTACTCAGTTCCTGGAGGAGCATCGCCTGCAAGCACACAAACGCCAGCATGGGCTTATGCCCTATCCATGCCCGGAGCCGGGCTGTGACCGCGGCTACAGCCACAAGAATACGCTCAGCGTGCACATGCGCAAGTGCCACAAGTTGGGCAAGGAGCACAAGTCACACATTTGCGAATACTGTGGCAAGTCGTTCGACACACTGTGGCGCCTCAAGAATCATCGCTTTACCCACAAGGACAAGTCGGAGTTGCCGTATGTTTGCGAGGATGCGGACTGTGGCCAACGCTTCTCCAGTAAGCAGCTGCTCAAGGTGCACATGATGCGCCATGCGGGCATCAAGAACTACAGCTGCACCTACTGCGGCGTGCAGAAGACGACGCGCACTGAGCTCAAGATTCACCTCAACTACCATACGCTTGAGCGCACGTATTGCTGTCGCATCTGCTCGAAGGTGTGTAACAGCTCCAGCAATCTCAACCTACACATGCGCAGTGTTCACGAGAAAGATCGTGCTCGCTGCTTTGCCTGCAGCTACTGCGATCGCACCTTCACACAGCCATTCCTATGCAAGCAACACGAGCTGATCCACACAGGCGAGAAGCCACACGAGTGCCCAGAGTGTGGCCGGCATTTCAGACAAAAGGGCGCTCTACGCACACATCGGAAAATACATAAGCGGGAGAGCAACGAATCCAGTGAGAAACCAGCAACATCTCCGAGTGATACAGCTTCGGGAAACGGTATTAAAAATGTGTCAGAAAGTATGGCACATGATTAAAATAAGTAAATTAAGGTGCATTTAAGATTAGAGTTGATATTATTATAAATAAAGTACAATAATACGTAGTCGACCAAAATTAATATATTTTTATCCGAATTCTGAATATCTCGTCTTCGAGTGAACACTTCTGTTACTCTCACCATCTCGCTCATCTCTATCGCCTTCACAGCTGTTTCTCCCATATGCATAAACAAATAAATACCGCTGACATTGAGTGAGTGTGCCTTTTAACAGTGCTGGCATACTGACTCATCAGCGCTGTAAGAGGCGCAAGTCACTGTTAACACTACCATCAGCAATTCGCTCATCTCTATCGCTGCACAGCTGTTTTAGTCACACATAAACAATAACAAAAAGAGTTTTCTTCTGAGAATTGCACACTGATTTACACGTTGCGAAAGCTTATATTTAGCCTATGACGTCAGCAATTACTTCATCAAAGTGCCGCGTTTGCATTTGTGCACTCGACGCAGCTGTGTGCAGCTATGATATGCGACAGCTGCCCGAATTGGCGCACAAATTCGCAACCTTGACAGATTTATCTCTCTACCAGTCGGAGTCTGATCAACAGCAACAGCTGCCGAGTGAGCTGTGCCAAGTCTGCTTTGAGCAATTGGAGGAGTCGTACGCATTTCGTAGCAAGTGCATAGCAGCCGATGCACAATGGCGCTTAGAAATATCTACAAATATTCCTTCAGAGGATATAGAAAAGAATGCATTGCCAATGGCCAATGAAGAGACTGAAATAGAACTTCCCCAATTAGAAGCTGCCGTTGAGAATGCAATAGTAGCCGTAGATATTAATGCATCACAGGTAAACCCAATAATAATTTATGAAACCTTCAGTTAACATTGGATTTTCAGGACTTGCCATCAAAGGATTCGGATTCATGCAACGTTTGTGGCATGCGTTTCTCGACGAAACATCGGTTGATAGCCCATCAGCGTCAACACAAAGGCCTGCCCCCTTATCCCTGCACAGAAGAGGGCTGTGGTCGAGCTTTTAAGCGTTATCATGGCCTGTCGGAGCACCTGAAAGAGCACTTGGTCACCAGCCGCTTCAGCTGCGAGCAGGAGGGCTGCGATAAGGTTTATCGGCATAAGCCCACGTTAATCATGCATATGCGCAGGTGCCACAAGCTGGGCCCAGAGCTGAAGTCCCATGTATGCGAGTTCTGTGGCAAGGTCTTCAATTCCAGTTCGGTGCTCAACGATCATCGCTACACGCACAAAGACCAATCCGAACTGCCGCACGCCTGCCAGGAGGCGAACTGTTCGCGGCGCTTCTCCAGCAAAGAGAAACTCAAAGTGCATCTGATGCGCCATGCGGGTATCAAGAACTTCAGCTGCCCCTATTGCGGCATGCGGAAGACTACGAGAAATGAGCTGAAGATCCATATGAACTATCACACGCTGGAGCGCACCTGGCCCTGTCGCTTCTGCTCAAAGGTGTGCAACAGCTCCGGCAATCTGAAGATGCATGTGCGTGCAGTGCATGAGCGCGCGCGGGACTACGCCTGCAGCTACTGCGAGCGCCGGTTCGCCAAGGCGGACACCCGCAAATACCACGAAATGACGCACACCGGAGAGAAGCCCTTCGAGTGCGAGGAATGTGGCAAACGCTTCACACAGCCCGCAGCTCTACGCACCCATCGCAAGATCCACGAGCGACAGCGCACGGACTCTAGCACCATAACGTATACGCTCTTGCTGGCAGCGCCAAGTGACATAAATGCCTCTGGCGTGGAGCAGGCGAATGAATGCAGTTAATATTAGATCTCTTATATATAGATGAGTGTGTGTCTATCGAGTCACTTAAAGACGTCAAGTAAAGATTGTGGACTTTGTTTAGACAGCCAAATCAGTTGTTTGCTGCTAAAACTACACTCGAATTTAGCTAATCTCTATAAAGGGTATCAGCAAACGCAGCCTTTACTGCCGATCTATCTATCTATGTATACATTTTAATCAATGCCAAATTCCAAAGTTCCTCAGTACAGTAATCCCATGGAACAGCAATTATAATCTAAAATTTAATTTATAATTATACTGTATTTATTTATCTATAAATATATTTCTATAAATGTCTAAAAAAATGTTTATGTATATTGGAATTAATTACTCTCCATCCTACTCTACTATATTTTCTATAATATAGAATGCCCCTTATCTTTATGTCTATCGATTCGCTAATTGAAATGGCCGTCGCTGCATTGCGAATGACGACTTTAATATAGATTGTATAGCTGTCTCACTATATAGTATATGCGTTTCATCAACGACTACATGAATAAATTGAACTTTGTTCATCTCAGAGCTCTGCCAAGGGGTAATACAAATTCCAAAGTATATTCGTTAATTACTTATTACTTTATTTTGAAATTCATTAAACAGAGTATGAGGACAAATAAAATTCGCTAATGAATGGATTAGATACATGGATTAGGTTTTCGCTAATTACGTTTGATCGCAATTTAGTTCAGATCGATGACGCCAGTTGAGTGGACGCCATCCTGTTCGCAGATTTTTCTCGCTATTGTAGACACCAATTTGTTCTCGCTTTGGAGCTGGGGTGAGGTCGCTTTCCTCAGATGCTGGAGGACTCGTTCGGTAGCCTGGTTGGCCAGCGCTTTGGTTAGGTTAAGTTCGTGCTCCGCCGTGGGCAGATTAAGTTTCGCAGCTCGTGTGGATCGGGAGAGTGTTGCTATCATGGCATAGATGTCGATGGCGGAATTGGCCAGGTGATTCAATACGATCTGTTCGTTGATGATGTTCTTGTTGTACTTCATTAGCACCTCCTCGGTGGTGCGGCCAAAGAGATCGATGCAAGAGGCCGCCTTCTTCGCCGACTCCTGCAGCTCGGGCACAACGAAGGCGCTCAGATCGACGCCTCCCAAGCCAATCGTTGATGTTGCACGCCTCGAAGCCTCCTTGAAGATGAAGCCCAGATTCGACGAGGGATTCTTTAATGCGCGTTGCAGCTCCTTCAAGTGGTTGCCAGCGTACTGAACGCCAGAGAGCGCGACGAACAGTCGAAGCACCTCGTTGGTACCTTCGAATATGCGGAAGATGCGCAGATCCCGCATGATGCGCTCCAAGCCGGTCTCCTTCATGAATCCCATGCCACCCAGAATTTGGATGGCTTCGTCTGCAACGTACCAGGCGCATTCAGAGGCGTACACCTTCGATATGGCCGTCTCCAAATGATAATCCTGGCTGCCCGAGTCCATGTTTTGGGATATCATGAACGCCATAGACTCCGTCGCATATTGCAATATATTCATGTTGACCAACTTCTCCTGGATGGTTCCGAATTCCTTGATCTTCTGGCCGAATTGCGTGCGATTGTTGGCATGTGCCGTCGCGATCTCAATGCACTTCTTCATTGTTCCGGACAAGGTGGCGCCCATGCCGAAGCGTCCACTGTTCAGAATGTTAACAGCCACCTTGAAGCCTTCGCCTTCCTTGCCGAGCACGTTTTCGATGGGAATCTTGACATCCTCGAAGTAAACTTCGGCTGTATTAGAAGCCTTGATGCCCATCTTCTTTTCGGGTGCACCGTTTGTGACACCACCGAAGGAACGCTCCACAATGAACGCCGTCACCTTGTCCTTCTTCTCGCCAGTCTTTTTGTCGATTTGCTCGGTTTGGGCGAATACAGTCATCACATCGGCCAAGCCACCGTTGGAAATCCAGATCTTTGAGCCATTCAGAATATAGTATTTGTTGTCTGGAGTCTTCACTGCCCGGCTGCGTATGGAATTTGCATCCGAGCCGGAGCTAGGCTCGGTTAGAGCAAAGGCAGCATAAACCTGCTCGGATGCTACCTTAGGCAAGTACTTCGCCTTCTGCTCTGGAGTGCCGTACAGCAGGATGCCCTTGAAGCCAATGCTCTGGTGTGCGCCCAGGGTGATGCCCAAGCCCAGATCATTTGCTCCCACTATTTGGCACAGTCGCGCATACTGAGTGTTATTCATGCCCAGACCACCGTACTCGCTAGGCACCTGAATGGCCATGCCACCGAGCTCCCAGAGGGCGTCCAATGTTTTATCATCGATGACGGAATTTTCATCGTTGCGCGCAGCATTGTTGACATCGGAGAAGAACCTTTGGAAAGGATCCAGCATGCTGTCCGTGGTCTCCTTTTGTTCCAATGTCAAGACATCGGGGTAGGGGAAAACTTGTTTCGAGACCAAATTGCCACGAAAGATGTTGGCCATGAAAGATTCATTTTCTCTTTTTGGCTCTTTTCTCGTTTCACTTTCGGGTTTTCTTTGGGGCACCGCCGCAGAGTAGAAACGGGTTTTAGAAATATCTAAAATTAATTTGCGCGTTCCGTAGCTATTTAGTTTCAACATTTTAGCAAAACTCGACTGAACTTTGTACCTAAACGTAAACAATGAATGCGGGGTGACCTGTTACATTCAACAGGTATTTTAAAGTACTTGCATTATTTTCTGTTAAGAGTAAGCGAGTTATCGATAGTCAACAGTCGATAATTGTTGACCAGCGCGACACTGAACATACTGTAAAGTTTACAGTAGAGTGTAAACACACAACTTTTAGTTATTCATTTAAATGTAAACAATTAATCAACATCAACTCGATGAGTTCTTCCACCAAATGCCGAATCTGTATTTGTGCCATTGATGCAACTGTTGCCGGCTACGATATGCAGAAACTGCCTCTCCTGGCGCACAAGTTTGTTACCTGCACCGATCTCTCTGTGGATGTGCATGAGCGAGTGCCCAGCGTGCTGTGCCCAGAATGCTTCAACCAGCTGGACCAGCTCTATGCATTCCGTGCCAAGTGCATAGCAGCTGACACGAAATGGCGAATGCAAATACTGGCATTCTGCGACGATGAGGAACCCACATACGACCTGGGGGCGACGCCGACAACAGTGGAAGTTGTGGAACTGAAACTGAAGCAGAGCAACGAAAAGAAGGATGAAAAACAAGTGGAAAGCAGATGTGAAATGCAGCAAACGAGTGCAGCAGAGAGCGACTCGGACCATTGCCATACATATGAACAGCTCGAACAGCTCGAGCAGCTCGAGGAGGATGTGGACGATGTTACAGTGAGAAATGAATGGATTCTTCAATAATATATGAACAGTCTATCACAGGTATTGCACCTTTCTAGAGTACCTCACTGCAGCCACCCAAAGAGGTCTTCAAATGCACCATCTGCGCAGCACAATTCCTAAATGAGAAGCGCCTGCAATCGCACAGTCGGCGACATGGACAGATGCCATATCCCTGCACCGAGCCAGGCTGTGGCCATGGCTATAGCCACAAGCATACGCTATCTCTGCACATGCGCAAGTGCCACAAGTTGGGCAAAGAGCACAAGTCCCATGTGTGCGAGTTCTGTGGTAAAGTCTTTGGCACCATGGCGCTGCTCAAGAACCATCGCTTCACCCACAAGGACAAGCTGCAGCAGCCTTTCGCCTGCGAAGAGCCCAGTTGTGGGCGACGTTTCGCCACCAAGCAGCTACTGAAGATACACATGATGCGCCATGCGGGAATCAAGAACTACACTTGCTCATATTGTGGCGTGCAGAAGACGACGCGCACCGAGCTCAAGATCCACCTGAACTATCACACGCTGGAGCGCACCTATTGCTGTCGACTCTGCTCCAAAGTGTGCTACAGCTCCAGCAATCTGAACAAGCATATGCGCACCGTGCACGAGCGTGCGCGGAACTATACCTGTCGCTACTGTGATCACGCATTCGCGCAGCCAGAGACACGCAATCAGCACGAGCTTATCCACACGGGCGAGAAGCCACACGGATGTCCAGAATGTGGCAGACACTTCAGACAAAAGGCAGCACTCCGTGCTCATCTCAAAATACACACGCGACAGCCCAAGCAGACAGATTCGACAATTGAAATCGAAACAATTGTAGAGATTGAAGATGCTAGAGCTGTGCTCCAAGGTGAAGATCTAGAGTATGATTGAGGGGAGGGTAAAGGAAACGAATTAAGGGCATTCGCAAAGATATCACATAGAGAGTGATATAAAAAGAACAAAAGAAGGGAAGCTATAAATCTCGCAGAGCCAGAGAGAGAGTTTATTAAAGACTTGTGAAATAAAACACAGTTGCGTATTTTGGGATTCAGAATGTAAATAGCAATAGTTTTTTATTATATATATATATGGTTTTTTTTTTCAACTAAAACAAAAATGTACAAAAATTAAATTACTACTAAAATACATATGTCTACTAATTTTTATATGCTTGGAAAATCGTCTGTGTATACATGTATGCAAAATGCAGTTATTTATATTGAGTTAATGCTGTAGTATGTAAATGATATGATGTGCTACGTGGAGTTGTTGTTAGAGATAGCTGAGAGCCCAGTTAAACGGATGTATATGTATATATATTATATATATGTGTGTGTGTATGTTTCATGCAGTATAAATAATTCTTGTGTGTGTTTCGTAAATAGTCGTAAATACTTTTCTTTTCTTATTTTTCTTGCATTAAAATCGTTGTAAATATGTTTTTTCCTTTGCTTCGTTTATAGATATTGTATATATAGTATATTTCCTGTAAGCATAAATTCATTTTTGCTGTAAATATGTGTGTGTTTGCGTGTGTTTGTGTGAGCATGTATAGATGATAATATGATTTTGGGTACATTGTTGGGTTGTTTTCGCTTAGACTTAGACTGAAATGCGTTTCTCTCGCCTTCTCGAAAAAAATGCTCATTGTTCGCCTTCCGGTTTTCCTGTTTTCCGTTTTTCCTTTCTCTTGCCATTTCTGTTTTACATTTTTAGAAAATGCTAAAGTACATAGAACATAAGAATATAGCATATTTAGGCTAAATATCACCCACGATTTAATCGCTGTTTAACACTATATATATATAGATATACATATATATGTGTGTATATATATATAGATATATTAAAACTAGATTTATAATACATGCTTGTATGTAAATCTGTTCGTCCTATATTACAATTCAGACACAAACGAAAGACACAAATCGAGACTACACTAACTCTAAGCTAGCATATGCTATAAATATAAATATTTATATATCCATACAGCTATTTGTATACTATTTATGTATATATATATATATATATGTATATATAGATTGTGTTTAACGTAATTCATTAACATGTTAAGCTCGCATTTCTTGATCTCTCTCTCTATCTCTACTTTTTTAAAGTCACATATCTCGTATATAAATTACAAATGAATTGTTTCTCCTCCTGCAGCTTCTGCTTCAGCCGCTCAGACATAGTCCGAGGGCACGGTGCTGGTGCTCGTCTCATTGATGGCTGCCAGACGTGGCATGCGTCGTTGCGTCATGGCAGCATCGTTCGGCGCCAGCCCAGTGGTGGTGGCCACGCCTCCAACGCCATTGCCACCGCCAGCGCCGCCGCCGCCGCCGCCGTGGTGCTCCCAATTGGGCAACGGCTGCGACATGACATTTAGGCCAACAATCTCATAGGCGCCCTGATTGCTGCCACTGGCGCCGCCCGGCATGGCGGTGACGGACAAATCCGAGTAGTAGGCACTGCTCGGCGCTGACGAGACGACCATGGGAATGTCTTGCTCGTGTGCCTGGAAATTGTATTTCTGTGGATGAGAGAGAGGAATAAGAGAAGTTAGCTAAAGTTGAGGCTGATATTCTTTGGCTTGTTGCACTTACCTCGCCACACTGACTGTACGCCGTATTCTGATACGACGGATTTGCCGAACGCACCGATTCGCGATCGAGCTCCGCATAGAGTGCTTCGCTGACGCCCACCGGACTATATGCATCGTCCATGTGGGTATAATGATTCTCGGCCGGAGACGTCGATGGCGGTCCAATCTGATCCGGGCCCGCCGACGAGCGTCGACTGCCGCCCAGCCAGGTCCAGACGCCCGAGTTGCTTGTGGGCCGGCGTATGCTGTCCGCTGAATGCTTTATGGAGATTGGCGAACGATTCTGGCCGCCACCGTTGCGATTGTTACGACACCACCACGGCTGTGGTCGACCACCTGTAAGAGTAAGAGTACAAGAAGCATATGTGGTGTGAGTAGTTGCTTTGGTATTTTGAACACTTGGAGTTGGTGTTGGTTAAAGCTAAATTGGAATTGGCATCGGATTGGGATTCGAATTCGAATTCGGATTCGGATTCGCGGCAGCAATCTATGACATTTGGTTCTATAATCGGGCGATAAATCAAACATTCACCTCACATCGAACGCGACAGAGCAGCAAACAGTTAACAGCGAACAACAAAACAGAGAAACAAACAGCAAAACAAACAAAGCGTAAATTAAACGGCTGTCAACCGGCGGCAGCGAGGTGGCACAGTTGCAGGCGAGTGTGTGGCAATGAGTAACGGGCGACTTGGCCAAAATGCCAAACATAGGAGATGGAAAGAGACAGAGCAACAAACACTGTTTGGCGCAGACTGTGAGATCCTTTTGTAATCAGCTAGTGGGATCACAGTCCTTGGCATATATCATAAGTGTAGAGAGACAGAGTTCAATGACCCCACAGCCACAGCCACAGCCACATTCACACACACATATAGGAAGTCTATAAAATGGTTATTCATTAGAGTTGTTTTTCATTTATGGTGTGCTTATCCGCTAACAGCATCTTTATAGACTCCTTTAGCCTTGTTATAGTAATTTCATTTGATTTCATTTCATAACCACAGCAAGACCAGTTCCCAGCATCCGCTGTGCCCACTGACCACAGCACATCCAGCTCATCCACTTTGCCTAGCTGTTAATGAGTGCGGGCTTCGGGGCCTCGGGCGTCGGGCCTTGCCTTTCACTCTCATTGCTTGGACAAGCTGAAAGCTTGGGTGATTGGGTGCTCAGGTGGTGCTTGGCTGCTTGAAGCGATCCAGCTAATTAGCGGAATGCATACGCAACCACTTGCCACAGCCGATGGCAATTTTCCGAGCTATGCACATGCATAATGCAGCCATTTCGGTTTCTGCTTTAATGCTTATGATTTACGTACCGATAGACTGCGTTCGTCCAGCTCTGGCTAGATATATGTATTTACTTTTCATATACTATACTATACTATGTATATGTGTCCACTCTTTGTCTCTGCTTGCTCTGGCGATTATTAACCCAAGCTTATCGTTCGTAGGTGCTCATATACATGCATTTTGTGCATGTCACAAACGCCAAAGACTTTGCAACTTGACTCCCAGCTGCTGCAACTGCAACTGCAGCTCGGACTTGCACTTCGATTCGGATGCGGACTTGGCGGCTAGTTGGCTTTAATAGCTGTTTCTTATGTTTTTTTTTTCCTTCTATTTCTACTGTGTTAACGATGTTGCCTGTTTGCTACTGCAGCAATTGCATTGAACTTACGCTTATTGCTGACACAGTGCACAGCTGCACAGTGGAGCCAAAGCACCAATTAAATCAAAAATATATCATATATCAGTGGAGCCAAAGCACCAATTAAATCAAAATTATATCATAAATAACAAGTAAGAAAGCTCTAGTCGAGACTGCTCGACTACGAGATCCCC
>NW_022045902.1:499731-561799 GCF_001654015.2 Drosophila navojoa
TATACTTTGTGGGGTCTGCCACGCCTCCTTCTGCCTGTTACATACATTTTAACAAAACCATTATACCCTGATTTCCCATTTTCAATGGGTTCAGGGTATAAAAATTAATAAATAATAAATAAAATAAAAGTTGAAAATAATATATCTAATAATTTTAAATAAACAAAACATAATTAATCATGAAAAAGAGAGATTCATTTGAGTAAATAAATTTATATAAATAATACAAGCATCTTAAAAAAAAAATTAATAAATAAATAAAAAAAAAATAAATAGCAAAAACAATAATAAAATATATAAAAAAAATAGAAAAATGACAAAAAAAAATAGTAAATAATAAACAACAAATATATTACACAAACTAATTATTAAATAATAAATAATAAATAATTTAATATTTATAATCAAAATAATATATACAGCAAAATAATAAAAAGTAAATAATAAATAGTAAATAAGAAATAAATAAATAATTAAGAAATAATAATTAACAAATATGTTATACAAATTAGGTATTAAATAATAAATAATCAATAATTAAAAATTTAAATTAAAATAAATATTTAAAAAAAGATATAAAAAAATAAATAATAATAAGAAATAGTAAATAAAAAATAAATAATTGAGAAATAATAAATAATTAAATAAATTAAATATTAAATAATACATAATAAATAATTAAAAATTAAATAAATAGCACAGAGCCAACAGCAGAAAGAAATAAGCACAAATTCCAAGACAACAAAACTCCAATTGCTTAAATTGACTGCCGAGTTTCCACCAAATAATTTGTTCGCTCAGCATATTTCACAAAATTCTAACCCAGCTGCTAACCACTGTGTGCATTGGAAGCTGCCTAGTTGCAGCAACAGCTACTGCTGCATTGGCGCTTATCTCTGGCTGCTTATCTGCGTGCAGCGCCAGCGGCGGCAACGGCAGCAAAATTTTGTTAACAAAATATTTCGCAGCAGCTAGCAAAAGAAAAAACTTCGTGTTCGACTTGAACAGCAACAACAATAAATAATAATAATAATAAACAAACAAAATAGCCAAAAAAACAAAACGAAAAAAGGTATTAACGAGCATTTTGGAATTTAATGTGTGTTTTGCGTCGCGTTCGGCTCGGCGAAACAAGTCGCGCATATGACATGTGTAATGAAGTCTTAATAGTTGCACAGATAATGCCAATGGCTGTCAGCGCGTTTGCTGGGGCTCGAGTCGGCAGCAAAATGTCGCATAGCTCTGTTCTTATCTGCGTATGCATAATTAAAAGAATGTTACTCATACGCCGCGTTGGCTGCCATGATAATTGCACAGAGTTTTGCAGCAATTGCAATTGTTTGTTTATGTCTTATTTTTTTTTTTTGGGGAGGGTGTTGCAATAGGCGTCGAGCATGGCATTTGGCCACAGGCACAATTAACTTTTAAAGGTGTCTTTTGCTATTTACCATGCACTTTAATTATTTGCTATAATCAACTGGCTGTGGAGTGGCTTTAATGTGCTCAGAGCATTTTTCATTTTGGGCAATTGAAAAACTTTTCACTGCGGCATTTTAAAAACTGTTTTTGGGCAATCGGCAATTGGGAATTGCCAATTGGCAGTCGGCAACTGGCGCCTGTCGACGACGACGGCGACGTTGACGTTGACGTTGACTTCGACATAATCACGCGCTTTAAAAGCTGCTGACAGTTTAACGATTTGCGGGAATTGTTTGTTTTGCTGCTGCTGTTGTTGTTGTCGTTGTTTGCTGTTTGTTGTTTTCGCAACATGCAACCGTGCGTAGCAGCAGCAGAGACAGCAGCAAAAAAACACACACAAAAGAAAGAAAAACTTTGGCCAAAAAAACAGCAAACGAAAAAAACAACAAGTGGAGATTTTCATGGGACAGCTAATTGGCTGCTGTGACATTAAATGCCGTCAACAATTTGTCCTGCATGTCGATGTCAGCACAGGGACGGTCAGACAGTGAAATTGGCGCCAATCGGAAAGAGAGAGTTGGCCCAAAGGGCGCACATGGTGGGGTAGGGCAGAGTGAAAGGGCAGGCAGTGTAGGAGTACGTTAGCTCGTTTGTCAATAATTCGCCTACTGTATAAAGAGAAACAGAAAAAAAACTGAACAGCGCGCGTCGAGCAACTAAATCAAAAAACAACAAACAGACAAAAAAAAAAAACCTTTGTTGCACGATTTTTGAACGTGTTTAAGCCAGCCAGGCAGGCAGGAGAGGCCAATGCCAATAGCATATAGAGTCTGGAAAGAAAATTGTTAGCCTTTGCCTTAATTTGTCGACAAATTTTTCCTAAGATGCAAAATGCAGCCAGCGGCTGTTCGGGGGGCACGTACACATCATCAGTTTCCATTTCAGCTGCATCTCAGATTTGTGGCACGAACGTGAACTTCATGCATTGTCGTCAAACAGAAAATTTGTAACAAGAGCCAACAGTCAAGAGCCAAGAGAAAACAAATTAAATTGTTGCCACTTGTGTCACAAAAAAAAGGAAAAGGAAAAGGAAAGACGAAGGAATTTCCGCGAATCGCATGCAAAGCTAGAATTATGCAATTAAAAATGGCAATGCAAAGGCAGAAATGTAAGAGAAAAAGTACAGAATCTGCCAAGAGGAAGACAAAAAAAAAAAAAAAAGAGAATAATAATCTCAGCCTGACTTGCTTAATTAATCAAACGAGGCAGCTAAGAGACAAATGACTAATTGATCAGGTTTTCAATGCACGCGGAAAGGCTGAGATTTCTATGGGAACTGCATGAGAATTTATAAATCTTCAAAGTAGCCAATTTAGCATATTTATCTTAAATGCTCTAATAGACAGCAAATAGTAATTATCTATATTTATATATATAAATATCTGTGTGTATATGTTGTATTTGTCTTAGGTCTAGCAACTGGATTTAGCACTTACCATTGGCATTCGCTGATTTAATTCTGCAAAGATAAGAAGCGAACAGAATGTTGCAATTAATAAACATAAATTGGCGTTTAGGAATAACAGCAAAATATAGCTAAACATAAATTGGCGCACAGCAAAATGTCAAATTGTTCAATGCCAAGCCAGCGCACAACGAATGGCAAATGCCAAAACGAAAGACTTAGGACACAAACTTCGTTCTACGCAAATAAAAATTCGTTTCTTTTTTTTTGCGTGTGACACGCAGATAAACTACCGCAAAATATATGTATGAGCCGATAAGAATTCAACACAATTGCAACAGCAACTGCAACAGCAACTGCAACTGCAACAGCAACAACCACCATTTGTTGCAACACAAACGCTGCAGATTAGATTAGCGCTGGAAATCTGCGGATAAGCATAGAGCCGCGAAGAGGCTGAACCGGATTATCTTGGCCGATTTGTGGGCAGCTCTGTTCTGTTTGAGTGTGGATGTCGCTTACTCGTTTACCGCTCGTTGCCAGCTGTTCCACAAATTCTGCTTTCGATTTGACTTCAAGCCGTTTTCTACCTCTTCTAACTGTTTCGCTCATTGCCATTAACTTTGGCCCCGCCGCATTTGCACTTGCCCCGTTTTTCTGGGTCAAGCAACAAGCACGAACCTAATGGATATAGATTGTGCGTATCAATTAACTGCCCGTTGTCCGTCCGCTTGTAAGCGCCGTCCGTTTGATTGAGTGCAGCGCGGCATGCGGCTAAATGTAGCCCCTCGCTTTGCCTTGATCGATTATAATGTTAACTGGAGCTGAGCCGAGTCTAGTTCGATTTTTTGATTCGCATTTGCCTGCTTTTGATTTGTCTATGTGTGTGTGTGTGTGTGTCTGTGTGTTTTTTCTCTTTTTGCAATTCAATTAAAGTGAACAAGCTCACCGTTCGAGCCAGTCATCGTCGTCTTGGGGGCCGTGCCTTTGCCTCTGCGCTAATTTTCCAACTGTTTTTCTTTTATTTTTCTGCAATTTTTTTGTGTGTTTGTGTGTTTTTCCTTTATGTTCAATTTACTGTGCTTGTTTTTTCGTCAGCAGTTCATTTTTTTTTCTCTAATGTTTTTTTTCTTATTCAGCTTTTTTCGCTATCGAGCTCGAAGCATGCTAATTGAACACGCCTTTTTATGTAGCTCGGCGCTGTTGCAGCTGCCTTAAACGTTTTCAACTTGAAAATGTTTGGATTTTCTATCAAAACAGCAAATGCGAGCACGCAGCGACAATTTTGTGCAATTTAACAATATTATTGCCAAAACTGAAAGTGAGCTAGCTGCCTTGGCTCTTAATTTGTGGGCGGAAAATCAGTTTAACTAAGTTTATTGTTAAGCAATGAAAGCTAATGTTGAATGGAAATGTGTAGATGAAGAGATTGAGTCTTTGAGCAGAGGAAAGTGGAAGCTGTCAGTCTATAGGAGAATATATATATTTATATACATATTATTATATTATATTATGTATATTATGTATTGGAATGAAAGAAATAATCATTATATTTGTTACTGCTCTTATTAAACAGTATAATATATTATATCCTTTGATTATATGCTAATAATCAGACTAGTAGTAGTAGTAGCTGCAGTCCTTAGTAAATGCATATAGCATAAATGTATATAAAGAGCAGAAGAAAAACCCAAAACGTGCATACATTTTTGCTTACTATCAACAGTCTATTCAAGCAAGACCACTAACAATCTACCGTAATCTACCCAACTAAACTAACATTAGTCCAATACTCATAGTTAAGCAGAAACCCTATGAAACTAGGTCACTTCAGAGAACTCATCTACCGAGAACAAGATGATTTACTCAGTTAAAGCCAACTTGCTGTAGCGTCCCCACATGTCTTGGCGTGTAAAAAGACTTGTAGAGCTGTGTTGTTCCAGTGGCCATCAATTGGCGCAACATCATTTATTTAACGCTCGTCACTTGGCTGAGCTGTAAGTAATTCGAGCTGCACAGTCAACATTTCAAATCAATGGGACGACTTTGAGTCTTTCCGACTCAAGTGGCTCGGCAAAAAGACATTTTAAAGTGAACCGCATTGCCAGCCATTACAGTGTCTAGACACTGAGCAAACATTGTCAGCCCGAATGGCAGGTACCATTAAAACTCAACTTCTAAGGTGTCCACTAACAAATCATGAGTCGTACGAAAAAAACGAAAAAAAAGAAACAGAAACAGAAACAGAAACTAGCAGCTGTAGCAACTGCGCTGCAACATGTGCCGAGCAAATTTATAGCGCCATTAGCCGATCGAGAACTGCATCAATATGCAAATAAGTGTAACCGATATTACATGTAATTGCCGCTAATTTGGCAGCCAACACGTACGAGCACGACGCCCGAGCCCCAAATCCAAACCCAACTAACATGAAACGGTTGCAAAAACAACAAAAACAACAACAACTAACACAACTCTGCCTAACTGACTGACTAAAGCTGACGGCAAGGTGAGCAGCGTGACAATCCGATTGCTGCAGCTGAGGCGAGGGGCCAGGCCAGCCACCACATGTGTCCGTCCCTAGTCCGGCTTAAATAATGACAAATCTAAGCTACACAAGCAGCGTGTGAATGCGTAGCCAAACATGCATCGTGCAACAGTTATGAGAACACACGCCACATACCCAAAGCCAAACTCAGAGTCCAAAATGCATAGCCAGTTGATTTGAACTGTCTTTGATATATTAGTTGTTGACTGTGCCTCGATGCTGTTTTGCTTGCTTGACTGTGCTAATATACCCCACACAGCCATGGGCTAATCTGTGCTCTAAGGCATGTGGCATAAGGTTTCTTCTTGAGTGGCCAATGACAAATCGATCGAGCACTTGCCTTAGCTATATTTTAGCAGCTGTTTAGTATATACATAGAACGCAGCTGTACAAATATCCAATAACATGTGTCATTTGATTATGAATCATTGAACAAATTGTATATAAATTATATATACACATATATGTTTATCAGCAATTATTGAGTTACTATTAACAGTTGATATAATTGTACTATATATATACAGAATATAATATAATATAGTATATATTCATATACATATAAGTATTCTCCAATGTCTGCTCTTATATTTACTTGTACTATATATACACACAATATATATGTACATAAATATAATATAATATAACATATGTATATTCATATATATCCTCAACTGTCTGCTCTTATATGTATGTATATATGCTTGTTTTATATATATATGTATAATACATTATATATTTATTCATATTCTCAAAAATCTGCTCCTTTTGACACTCAACTCTAGCAAACTTCCAGCTAAATTGGCCTGCTTTCATTCACTGTTAAATCTCTACAGGGTATTCGCGCAGTCGTCTACTGCTCATGCCAATTGTTTTTCACTTGTCTTGGCATTGTGTTTGTTGCTTTGTTGCTTTGTTCGTTTGTTTGTTTTGCTTTGGCAAATTATTTGCGAAATTAATTTTATGCAAACATGCCGCCAAAATACAACAACATGACAATTTAATTGGACGCGACATGTGGCTAGCGTTCGATTGAAAGGCGACGTCGACGTTGACGTCGACAGCGGCGCCTGCGCAAACGAAAATTTTGGTTAATTTTGGAGCTCGCGTGTTGCCCACGCCCGCGCACACTCGCCCCCGTCGCACAGCCCCAGCACTTGACACAACTTATTTGCCTATGGAATCGGCAAATGAATGTCCATTTAAATGTATCTTGTCGCGATTATGTGTGTGTGTGTGTGTGTGTGTGTGAGTGACCCACTCTATGGCTACAAAAGCATGGCCTGTGGCAAGTATGCTGCCTCCCATAATTGTTGTTGTGAGTGTTTATTTTAAAGAGCAATTAAGTAATAAAGCAATTTCATGTTCTTTTGTTTTGTGCCACGATTATTTGTGCCGCTATTCTGGCCGCTAGGGGGCGCTTCAAAGGCAGCTTTCGGTGGGCGTTTAATTGAATTGCCGTTCGCTGTTGTGTGGGCAAATACATTGTAAATTTAGCAATAAATATGTATGTATGTATATATGTATATGTATGTACATACATTACATATTCGCACTGTCTGTACATACACATATTCAATTTGTCTTGGCGCTGTGTAAATGTCGCTGCATGACGGATCGCTGGGGTCGTCTTGAGGTCCGAGTTGAACGTCCGCGGCTATGGGAGAGCAGAGGCTGGGCACTGAGCCACTCATATCGAACACGTTTGCCATATGGGCATACAGTATGTATGTATGTATGTATGTGTGGCAAGAGATATGCTTATGATGACTAATTGTCGTATTTTTCTAGCTAAATGCCAAAATGTGTCTATTTATTAGCATTTTTATTTATTGCCCTCTGTTTGTCTTGGCCAATTAATTTGAATTGTAAATCTATGCGCTGGCTGGCTAGCTGGCTTTTATTGCCCCAAAAATGGTGCTAACAGAGTTATCAAAGTCGAGCATACGTACCTTCTACATCTTAGAAATATGACCATTACAATAGCACCTATAAGACCCGATATGATTGAGACTACAATTAGGGTGAATACCCATCCAAGTTCGCCAGCGGGATCTGCAAGAGAGCCATAAGAAAAATTCAATTAAAACACAAATGAAATGAGTACGCAAACCAGATGATCCGGCCGGGAAACCAGCTGTAATGCTTTTATGATTATGCAATTTTTATAGCGCAATGGCGATAAAAATGATAAATTCATACGAAAAAGATGAAAAAAAATATGAATATGAATATGAATATGCATACAAAGCTACTAGATGGATAGATATGTATCAGAAAGGTGTTCCGTCGACTAGCTGTAAAAACAGCAAAAAGTTAAGTCGAGCAACAAGAGGCAAGTGGAACGTATAATGAAAATTCGTGAGTGAAGTCAATTAGGCGCCATCAAAGAAGTTGATGTGATGAGCAGACGATTAAAACTGTTCTCAAAACTGAAATTAAACAAGAAAATTGCGCACCTCCCTCTCTCACTCTCCCTCTCTCCCTCTCTCTCTTGCGCACTCTCACTCATTTAACGATGCAAAATTAATTACAAAGTTTATTATCTTAACAACTTGAGGCTGCCAGCCGACATTGGCCCCGCTGGTGATTTAGAATATTTATGGCCTCAGCCAAATGAGGCAGGCAATGAGTGGGGCAGGAGGCAGCAGGCAGCAGGCAGGAGGCTACGACCATGTGGACAATAAGGGTCAGAAGTCAGTCGATGTAGCGAAACACATGCGACTGCGTTTTGACCCTTTTACGGCCTAGACTTTATCTAGCTGCGGGCATCTGCAAAACGCTGAGCGGCGTGAAGGAAGGGGCGAGGGCTGCTGAGCTGGGGGTAACTATGCCAAAAAGGTTAATTTCAGCAAACAGAAATCAACACGCATATAAATATTACAGACAGCCCTCGCAATTGCCACGTTCCGCGTTCATTTGATAAAAGCCGGCGAAAATTGTAATAGCTCCGTGCATCCAGCAGCAGATAAGCTCAAGTGGCCGAAAATCATTCTTAGAGTAGAGTTAAAGTCTTTAACTGAATAATGAATACTCTATAGAGTCAAGGAGAGAGGAGAAGGGAAGAGCAATATGAAGGTGAGTCAATGGTAAATTAAGTGAGCTGATATTTGAAATAAATTTTGCAGTAGACTAGATTTGATCGAGATCAAATAATGGAGGATATTTTCTATATATAAATATATAGATGATCAATACAAGATATATATATGATAAATTGAGTGAGTCTCAGCTGAGATAAGCCTTTACTTCTGATGCTGATCAATCATATTTATATTATTCATAACATAAAATATACAAATATTTTCTATGTATATTTATAGCTTTTCTCCCTCATCTCACAGCAAACTTCATAGCAATTCGGCATCGTCGGCCATCAAAAACTTAGTAGAGCATATAATTAGCTCATAGATTAAATTTTGAATGAGTTTTCCTCTCGGTGTGGACCCTTGCACAGCATAACTTTGGCCTATTTCGTTTGAAATATGTGGGTTATTGTTTTTTTTCTCTTTTTTTCGCTTTTCTTTGGTTTTTGTTCGTCCAGTGATCAGGTGGGTCGCTTTGGCAGCTATCTCGTTATCCCCATAGTCAGCTGTTTCAATATTTATGCTGACTGTGCTATAATGAAAGCAAATGCCATTATATTTGGGCCCCAGCTACCGCCGCCTCCTGCTGACCCTCCTGGTCAGAGCGACCTGCCATTGTCTTGCGCGTAATAATTCAATTGGCCGAAAACTCAGCCACGAGGCGAACGCGCTGCGCAGCGTAATTAATAACAAACAAAGAGAACGAATGGAAAGTAATTTAGTGCACACACTCTATCTCGCTCTCTCACTCTCGCCCTCGCTCTGTGAATTGAGGATGTGGGCGTGACTGGGCCAGCGGAAATGGTCTAATAAGCGGCGCCTCATGAAAGTGTTGGAAAAAAGCGCGTTAATTGCGGCAAGTTGTTAAGCAAAGCCCGCAGACCAATAAAAAAGCAGCTAAAGAAACTAGTTAGCAGCGCCGCTATAGGGCTAATAATATTCGACAATCGGGAACAACTTGGGCCATATGTAAAGCCGCAACGGCGGCTGCTCCTCTGTAGTTAACTTCCGATTTAATACTGACAAGATATCAAAGTGAAAAGCCCTGGCTAGAGGAGAGTTGGGAATTAAACTGCTGAGCCCGCTGAGTTTGTTGTCGGATGCTGTCAGACAAGCATGTTGGCAACAGGATCGTAAAGTTCCACTTGAGACTGACGCAAGTTATGGCCCAGTTGCCGTTGCCATTGCCATTGCCATTGCTTGGCTTTAACAGACTCCCGTTTGGGGGAGGGGAGCCCTTTACTTTACTTAACTTTACTTTACTTATTTATTCGCCATTCGCCGAAGGGGCTCCAAACAGCCAAGCCGCATGCAACAGGTGTGCGTTGCCTCACGCAATGGCAACAGTCAGCAGGAGAGAGAGAGAGAGGGAGAGAGAGAGACAGAGAGGTGGAGTAGCTGTTGAGCTGTTCAGTCGACCTGCTCAGCTATTTATTAGCAGCGGCCGAGTCGCTGATCTATTTGGGTTCAGTATGGTGCAGTCTAATTGGCAACTCATTAAAATAATTTCGTGCTGGCCAGCTTGGACAATGGACGCCTTGCTGTATGTACGGCTCGTCACATTTTGGCATAGAACATGGCAAAAAAAAAAAAAAAAGAAAAAGAAAACAACTTTTGGTTTTCTTGGAACTTTTAGGACTTGACACGAAAACAACAACAACAACAGCAGCAGCAGCAGCAGCCGCCGAGAGGCAAAACTGTTGCAGCTGTGCAAATGCACAAGTTTCCATGGAAATGTAAACTGGGCTTGCATGCCACAGCAGCAGCAGCAGCAGCAGCATCTACAGCAGCAGGAGGCATTCGAGATACATCCATCAGATACAAATGGCTGCCCGCAGATGCAACCGCCGCCAACTTGCCTCGCTCGTCTGTCAGCAATTGTAATAATCGATCTGCGCCAACATGATTGATGATGCGACACAGCCAGCAGCCAATCGCCCCCCCCCCTTCAATGCAGATTTATGGCCAGCCAGTATGGAGTTTGAGCTGAGCTCAGCTGCTCCTCCTCCTCCTCCTCCTCCTGCTGCTGCTGCTGCTGCAACATTTGCAAGCTCATGTCTAGCTCGACATGTTCAAAAGTCGACAGACAATTTCGATTTGGCGACGTTTATGGCGCATTATCGCATAATGCATTTTCCATATGCTAATTTCAACATCAACTGGATTGCCCCGCCCTCGCGCTCGCCCTCGCCCTCGTCCAGCCGCTGTAAATCATACGAAAATTGGCCCACACGCTGCAACTGTTGCTAGTGCACGGCTGCAACTGTTGTTGCCTTCTGGCGTTGCAGCTGAGCATTTGTCCACAGACTGTCGCACAGTTGCATTTTTAATTGCCCCACAAAAATGCCGAAAATGAACAGCAACAACAGCGACAGTTGGCTCAGTTTATCTAACAAGCGTATCGAAGGCGCAAATGGGCGTGGCCAAACGATTCGGCCATTCGTGCAGAGCGAGCGGTCCAAATACGACTCAATTAACAGTCCACACAATTAAATTAAATCGCTCGCATTTGTTTTCAAATTGAGCAATTAAAAAATGATTTAGCGCATTTTTCGCCGCCATTTTTGGGGGGGCCCGAGTGGGGAGCAGATTTTTAGTTTTTGTGGGCGTTCGATTTGGCGACACAGCTCGAAATTTGATTAAATGCAATTAATTAACAGGAGTATTTGGCTCGAAAGTTATTTTTGATGTCAACGAGCTGACTTGAATTATTTATTGATATGAAAGGCATTTTAATTAAAGCCGTGACTGATGCTCGACAGAGCGCAAAAACGAATGATTAAAAGAGCTAATTATATTGTAAATTAAATTTGATTAAGCCAAAAAAGGCATTACAACTGTTGCCAAGTGAAGAGTGGTCCAAAGTTGAATAAAGTATGGCAAATAAATTTGATTTCAGAAATGAAATGATTAAGGGAAAAACAAAATTTCATTTATGTAAATATATGAGGCCAATGAAATTGAACTTTAACTAAAATGTTACCAAAACTGCCAGCTGCTGCCTTTCGTTGCGCTTCTCAGAAGTCAAAATGCAAAAAGAAAGCCACAAATTATTTGCAGCTCATTTTCAGTTAAAAGGAAGTAGCATATGTAGGCCAACAAGTCAAAGGCAGGCAACATAAACTTGCCAATGCCCCCCACACACTCACGCACACACTCACGCACACACACACACACACATGCGAGACATGCGCATATTCCATTACACACGCGTAAGCAACATATGGAGCGTATGGGATGGGATGGTCAAGAGCTGTTCGGGCTGCGCTCGCTCGCTCCGCTCAACAGAAGGCATCAACAGAATTAAATGACAAATTAAATAATGTCAGCAACGCGGCGGTTGGCAAAAGGTTAAAGCCATAAAAATAAGGGCCAACTTGGCGGCTCAGCGTCCCCCAGAAAGTCAATATAATAAATTACACGGCGACAGTGGCGATAATCAAATGAACAACAACAGGAACGACAACAAAAGAGGGAGAGGGGGAGAGCGAGAGAGAGAGAGAGAGAGAGAGAGAGAGAGAGAAACAACAGGAAAAAAAGTGCAACATGCGTTGGTCAATTCTTCAGCGGCATTTTTTGGCATTCATATACACGCTCAAGGAGTGAAAGCGGGTATATGGAGTAGAAGAGAATATTGGAATTGAAACATAAGAGATATGTGAGATATATGTGAGCTAGACTTACATAGACTACTCAGAGCTAGATTTAACAAACTTTAACTGGAGAGAAAGGAAAGAAAGTCAAATGAGATAGAGAGGGAGAGAGAGAGAGAGAGAGAGAGAGAGAGAGAGAGAGAGAGAGAGAGAGAGAGAGACAGGGAGCATAAGGACAATGAGCTGTAGCTTCAGTTTTTGTAAGCCAATCCATCGTAATGCTAAGTCCAGTTTAAGCCCCATCTTAAACGAGTATAACTTCATCAATTACACCCGCTTGACAAGCGCCTTCAGCGTTTTTTGTCATTGCCAAAAGTCGTTAAAAAAAAAACGCACAAAAATTTTTTGCAGCCGCTGCAAATTGTCAGCGAATTAAAAAAAAAGGCAAATAAAAATAAAAATTAAATTGAATGCGCAAGCGCGCAGACAAGCGACAGTGACAGGGAGAGGAACAGTGACTGCGAACAGGAACAGGCGGGGAACAGGACCCCCAGCGGCGGCGCCACCAGATACAAGATACAGATACGAATGCGAACGCGAATGCGAATGCGAATGCGAATTGTCGCTGCGGATGTTGCGTATGCCGAAAATTTCAACAGAAGTTTTGCTCGTCGAAATATTTCACGTGAAATTTTGGAGTTTTTGGTGGCCTTTCGGGTCGGTCGTCAAGCTGTGGGTCCCGATCGCGGTCGCCACTTAATTACATCGCAGACTGGCTAATTTTTGGGGCTTGTTTCGTAATTTGTTGCGCTGACAAGTGAGTAATTTGTGCAGCGGTTCGGTTGGCAGTTCGCATTTGAAGCCAAATCCTTTAGCCGCCGAGCGCCAAGCACTGTTTTTCAATTTTAGGCCAGCCAATAACAACAATTACATGCAATTAGGTGAATTGAGTCGTCCAAAGCGTAGAGCAGGGGCTGGGCAGGGTCAGCAGAAGCAGAAGAAGAGTTAACATGTAAATGCATTTGAATTGAGTGAATCCGCTGATTGTCTCCATGTCTCTCTCTCCATCTCCCTCTCCCTCTCTCGTTCCCTCTTTGTGTAGTGCAGCTAAGTGAGTTGCTCTGGGCCATTGTCTGTGCCTTTGTGCACCTTTTTGGTCTAATTAAGCGCCACAATTAAGTGCAAATGCGTTCACTGTGCGTGCATGTGCATGTGTGTGTGTGTGTGTGTGTGTCTGTGTTTGGTAATGTGAGCCGTAATTACGCATTGCAGACGCAGACGCCGTCGACGTTTCGTTTTTATGGCCTCACTTTGGGCCTTACATAAATTGTTCTAGCCGTGAGCCGACGAAATGTTGCAACTGTTAATTTGTGGTCAATACCCACACTCTCTCTCTCTCTCTCTCTCTCTCTCTCTCTCCCTCTGCTCTTCCACCCTTCGGCTGCTGGTTGTTTGTTTATAGTTTTTTTTTTTTTTTTTTGTATTTTGTTGTTTTTTATATTATTTATTTTTTGGTAAATTACCTTTTCGGCAGGTGAGCGAGAAGTAACAAAAGCAACCACCACCTCTTGGCTACTGGGCACATCATTAGCTTTGAATACATCCAAGCCCAAAACTACTAATGACTTAATTTTACCACAAATTTCAACAAAAAAACATAGCGGGGGAGTTTTTGTGTTTTTTAATATGCAGAAAAAACAGGTGAGAGCAGGTATATATAGCTATAATCATCTTATATAATACTTTTTATATGAATCCGTGCTTTATTTCTTCAACAATTTCATTTGCTTTTGCTCTTTAACAAATCACCCTGTATATATTTATTTTATAAAGGACTTTTCAGCACTCGTCTGCATTTGATTTGAGTTCTCTCTCTCTCTCCCTCTCTCTCTCTCTCTCTCTCATTCCTACCTGCCTGACTTCAATTCACAAAGTTTGCTACTCCTCAATGAAATTGTTTAAATTAATTTTGCATCTTTTAAGTTGGCACCCTTGAATTTTGGCAGTTTGGCTCTTCAGCTGCTAACTGAATGTGTCTGCCAAGTTTTTTTCTCTCTCTCGACTTGATTACTGACATTTGCTCCTGCAACGCATTCGTTGGCCTTTTGGCTTGTGTACGCCTCGATTGGCGAGCTGCCAAAGAGCCAAATGTCTTGGCAAGTAAAAGCCAAAATCTGTTCACTGTCAGAACCGAGAATTATATATAAATTCAATTATGCAAAAGTGTGGGCCCAAATTGAATTTAACTTCGCTTTGGTTTGTCAAGTTGGCAAAAGTCAGAGAAAGCTACAATTTACTCGGGGGCCTCTTGGATTTCGGGTAATGTCAACATAAATTATAATTTATTTCACTCGCAGTGAAAATTAGGAAAATTACAGAAGGCATGAAACGTTTCCCACATAAACATAAGCATAAACATTGATTAATTGCCAGAAACAATTAGTGCATTAACACGCTTACGCAAAGTCAGTAAAAAAAAAATGATATAGGGAGCTCGGGCGCTCGCGGTTCCAGTTTGTAGTCGGGGGGGCATTTCACTTAAGCCGCGTGCATAAATTAAGACACACAGTTGCCACATAAATTAGGCATTACCAGGCCGATAGGGATCGGCCGCGAAAAGAGAAGCAAAGCAAATTAAAATCGAGTGTGTAAAACAGTAAGAAATGAAACGAATGTTGCCGACGCCGTCGTCGTCATATGTCAAAGCGCGAGAAGCGCATAGAACGGCACCAGGAGAAGAGCCGAAGAAACCGAAAGATCAAATCTCCATAAAATTTATTAATATGAAAGAGAACAACAATGTTAAGCAGAAGATTTAAGCCTCATTTCATATGCGAACCTCTTCACTATTGAAGTATCATAGTTAGTCCAGAGAGAGAGAGAGAGAGGGAGAGAGATTTGCATACCCGTCTTTGATATTGTCTCCATGTATGTATGTACACATAAATAATCCAAAAATTCCAGACTCGGCTAGGCTAGAACGTCTCAATTATGAGCGCCAGCTGCTAGAGCCCATTCCCATGGCCCGGTCCACTGGCCATAGCTCCTAGAGAGAAGCTAGAAGAAGAAGTCTAAGCGAATGCATTTGCATAACAATGCCAACAAATTATCTGCTAAACATTTGTGTAATTATTTAGAATGCCAAGTTATGTTATACATATATATATGTATATACATATATATTGTATATATGTATATTTAATTTATATATATTTCCTCGGCTCACTTCGTTTGTTTTTCTTTCAGCTCGTCTAATGTTGAAAAATGTCTTAATTGAATTTGATGTCTCTTTCGCTGGAATAAAACCTTTTAGGCATTTTTCTCATTCTTGTTCTTATTCTTTTCTCTCGACTCGAATTCAAATTCAAATGTCATTGCCATGGAAGTGACAACAGTTTTATGTGGCACATGGTGCACCCCTAGGCCGGCCTGATGCTTATCTTCTGAATCGGGCGGCATACCAAATGCCTTGCTCATTAGGTTTATCACACAAACATTTCACCTTTTGTCCTTTTTTTTTTTGAAACTGAGAGTTAGCAGCAGCAGCAGGAGTCGGAGTCAAAGCAGGAGTCGGAGTCGGAGTTGGACTGGTTCGCGCTATGCTCAGGTAGTTTTCGCTTTTCTACAGGTAAATAAAGTCAGTTCCTGTTGCCGCATGATAAATGTATTTATTGTCTCGCATGCTTATAAATAAAATACTCAGGTGTTTGCCCGCTCGCTAGGAAATTAAGAAATTCAATAGAAAGCGAGGACTGTAAGCAAGATAAATTGATTCGGCGGCCTCTTAACTAATTAGAATGGTATTATTTGTAGCATTAAGCAGCATTTATCAAAAACTTGATTCACTTTGGCAGCGAAAGAAACCTCAAAAAAAAAAAAAACGTAACTGAACTGAAATTTATACTCCCAAGTCGAGCCGAGTGGAGTGGCGTGGAGTGAAGTGGAAAAGTCACTTTGCGAGAGTTTTCAGGCGAGCTATCAATGCCAGTAACTCATTTGCCAAGTGCCCAACCCTCGGCTCGCAAAAAGCCATGCTCTTTGCCACGTTCAACTTGGCTAAGACAAACAAAAACTTTGGCAGTCAAATGACAAATGGAGCCGCATGGAAATTCAAGAAATGCTCCACTTGCCAGGAAATGAAAATCGAGCAAAATAGAGAAGCCGATGAGGATGAGGAAAGGGGGGAGGGCAGGCAGGGAGCCATGTGGGCGGGTCGCAACGCACTGCACACTTTACAATATTTATTGCTTAGGCTAAAAACTTTTTGCCAAGTTGAATTTTAATTAGTTTAGTATATATATGGCTTTTACATTTCCACGAGCTGCCGCTGCTCCTGCTGCTTCTGCTACTGCTCCTGCTCCTGCTGGTGCGCACAAACTTGGCGCAAATATAAATCTATTGTAATTTGCTATAAAAGCCACGCCTCCTCTCTCTCTCCTCACACACGCACACGCATTGCCTTAGCCAAATAGACGCCCTAATTTGTGTCGCAAAGTTCTCGGCAGCGCCAATTAGGCTGAGAGTTATGCAGCCAGCAAAGACAATATTAATATTAGAAGAACAACAAAAACAAAATGCAAATTGCGCAAATTTTAATGAAGCGAGAAATCAAATTTAAATATGACCAACGCAATAGCATAGCACTGCTAATTGATGCAGAAAGCGCTTGGCTCTATTTTATTTACGAGTTCCCAAAAAAAACACACAAAATCGGAATATAAAAATCTGTCTAAAAGTATTTCTGACATAGGCATATGAAAAATGCATAAAATATTGAAACACACCCACCCGAAAATGAAATAAAATTTAATGGAAAACTCATGCATCAGTTAATAGTTGTTCGCTTTGGCTGATAATTTATATGGCACATTAGAACAGAATTTCCAGACTCGCATTGGTTTTCTCGGCAGAGAAAGTAGCTGAACGGCAATAATTTTAGGTGCTCTTTCACTTATCTATGCTGCAGACTCGACGGCCATCAAAAGTAGCCCTTCCATAGATTGCCAGAGAGCTGTTGACGCAAGTGGGTAAATAATAAACCCCGAGTCAGCCGAATGCAACATAGTAAAAGACAATTAAATAAACAAGTTACGTCGTAAAAGGGCACAGAATTTAACTGTTGATGCGTATCGCTATGCAAATGCAAAACGAGACCTTAAACCACAACAAAAACGCCACAAACGGGGAGAGAAATGTAACTAGACAAACGCCCAAGCCCCCCAGCCCCAGCCCCAGCCTTGTTATCAGCAGTCACGATCGTCGTTGGCAGGGCCAAAGTCAACAGTTATGTGTGTGTGTGTGTGGGGCGTTATCTGGGCAACTGCATCGCCTAATCAAAATTTAAACAGTAGAAGACAGCGGCGAGCCACTCATAAAATGCCATTCGACTGACTGCTGCAGGGGGCTGACCAGGTGCACATCAGCGGGCCACTGGAAATTGAGACTGAGACTGAACCCAACTTACCCGGCCGGGTAACGTTCGCGCCGCACTCGTAAACATATTTCAAATTAGTAGAACATTAGGTGTTATAGTAAACATGGCAACGGGAGCTGAGCGAACTCGATTCTAGTTTCTAGTTTCTAGTCGCTTGTTGCTTGTTGTTTGTCTCTCGTATTTGCTTTGTTTGTTGCTGTCGTGTCGTTTGCCGTTGTTGGCAGTTCATAAAAACTTTTTATGATCTTTGGCCAATAGTTCTTCAGTGTGGGTGTGTGTGTGTGGGTTTTATGGCTCCTCAGTCATGCGCTCACCGAACAGTTGACCACAAGTCTGTGGCACAGCTCCCATGCACACCTGTTAGCGCTTCGGCCTGTGCAGCGTTGTGGCAAGCCGCTAATCGGTGTCACTCAACACGATGCCGCTGCTAACTGCCAGCGAATTGCACTGCACTTGACAGTTTTTATGGTAATTTTTAATTTATTTGCCTGCAGACCTTTAATTCTGCTGTTCTGCTAGAGCTCTTTCGAAATTAGAAGAAACTTGCGAGGGAATACCTATATATTATTATGAGAAATCTTGTTGGAATTCAGTATAATTATAATAATTTATAGTCAAGCATATACATATATTTTATATATTTAAGTAACATTTGTAACTAGAATTCGTAACTAGCCATAAAAGCCATTCAACATTTCAGCTCCTGAGATCGATCTCTTAGTACGATTCCTAATCATCATTTTGAAACAAGATAATAAACATTTGTATGCAGTAGAATATGTGTATTCCCTGAACAGACATAAATGTGTATATATCCCCATCAGACACGCCCACTTAAGTGGTAATAATACCTACTTTCACTTCCCATTTATCTGGCCTCACGCAACTGCCCAGCTGCCTGTTCTCGCTTCTCAGCTAGTCCGCCATAAATTGCGGAATTTCTTCAATTTTCCAAGTAAATAAATACTAAATAGTGGAAGAGTGAGAGAGAGAGAGAGAGAGATAGCGCATCTCACGCCCGCAATTTTAATGCTGACTGACACTCATAATTATCCGCGCATGGATTTTCAATTAGGCGAAATTTATGTGCATTTTTCGAATGCTCATGGCTCATTAGTAAATTAGATTTTTCAGCACTAAAAATAACGCCCACTTTGCAGTGCAGCCCACAGCTATAGTTCCTGCCACCGCCCCTACCCTTCCCCTTCTCTGTTCAAAAATGTGAATTGAGGCGCGTGCTGGCAGACTTTCAAAGAATTTTGTCGCCTGGCTGCAAAATTTCGAAAAGTTTCAGAATACTGAAAATGTTTTTTTGTGTGATGATGCGCTGCTAATGAGCTTGGGGGGGAAAAGTGTAAAGAAAAATTGATTTTTCATTTGTTTTTCTTGTTGCTGGCAGGCGTGGAAAGCCAAACGAAACTTGTCGAAGATCAAATACTCTCTCAGAGTAAATAAATCATTTATAAATGCATATCAAATATCATTTGTGCATCAGCGAGAATATTCAAATCAATCCTTATCAGAGACAGATTTATGTAGCACAGCTATTTATAGAGTATTCCAGCTGTATAATGCCCCTCTCTAGCTCTCTTCCCTTCGCTTTGCTGTTAGGGTATAACGAAAACAAATAAGCGCATGTTTATGTTTGGGCAGGAAAACTGCGTCTACGATTTCCTTTGATGTTCTTGCCGCCAAAGCAGGCGACGGAGAACAGCAGCGAGAGTGAGTGTGAGAGAGAGAGAGCGAGACGGAGACAGCTAGCGGGAAAGACAATGTTTCGCTGGATTTGTTTTTGCGGTGGCGTGCTGCTGACATCTCCTACTTGAGGCCCCTTTGATCTTGCCTCTGTTTTCGTGTAGCAGGGTCTTCCCCCTCGGGGCGGACGCACCCATTGCCTCAATAATTAGTAACAAAATGAGCATAAATTGTAATTAAAAAGTGAAACTATTTTAATCAGCATTTCAGCAATTCCATTAAATGGCAATGGGCCAGCCACGCCCACGCTGTCTCTCTGTCTGAACTGAGTTTGGAGCCCGCATTTTACAGCAGCAGCAACAGTCTGTGTGCGTGTGTGTGTGTCTGTGTGTGGTCCAGTTGCTGCCGTGGCTCCTCTTCCTGTGCACGATTCTCCCTAATTGATTAAATGAGAAACAAAGCAGCGTGCAATATGCTGCAGTCGACGTTGACGCTGCCACACAATAAAAATGCAAACTGTAAACAAAGTTAAAAATATTATGCTGGCATTCCAACACACACACACACACACTCGGTTGGGTAGACAACGCATATCAACACCCCCATATATAACAGGAACAATATCGCCGCAATATTTCACTAAATGCGCTGCCTGTAATCATAATTTTTCGATCTTCGCAGCTCAAATTGTTTACTTTTTTCCATAAAAACCGCTAAAAGCGAGAGAAAAAAAATACAAAAAAAAACAAAGAAAAACTGAAGAAGTTAAACAAACGAAGCAGAAATTATGAAAATTCCATGAAAATAGCAAATAAGTTTTCTCGCTGCTTGGCTGCTTGGGTGTGGAGTTCCTCCAGCTCCAGAGTTCAGTTTGCACTCTTGCTGTCTCTGTGTCTCTGTGTATGTGTGTGTATTATGTTTACTTTTTTATGGCCTCCGGCCGCAGTGCGTTGCAACAATTATACGACTGAGAGCACAGTACAACAAAACACAAACAAAAACAAAACACAATCTGCAAAACAACAAAACATGAGAAGAATTCACTCATTTCCGCTTACAAATTTGAATAGTTCTCGGCCCGAAACAGAGGCTGTTTTTAGAGGCTTCACTTGCGAGGAAATAAAAAAACAGGAGAAAATCGAAAACAAAAAATATTGCGGCTCTTGCGGTTTGTCTCTGCTGCTTTAATAATCCACAGATTAGACTCATATTATCGGGCTCCTCTTTATAGCATAGGCAGGCGTTAACGAGCGAATGCCAGTGAGCAAACAGTTCATGAGGCGTAGCCGGCGTAGACCGGCTAAACGATGCGGAAAAGCTGAAAATCATAATTGCTTCTGGAAAATGAACAGCCAGAACAGCTAACAAGGCATTCCCGTTTTCAATATAATATTTATTTAATGTGCCATATAATATTTATTTCAAGTGCCATGGAATGTGCAGTGAGTACCCAAAGCATTAATGACTATACAAAGAGTGAAGGAGAGAGAGAGAGATAGAGCGAGAGAGGGAGAGCAGAAGAGAGAGTTCAGCTGCTAAACAACTGTACAATTAAGTATTTCCACGTCATATTGCCTTATGCATTCCTTAATGAGTTTTAAGTATTTAAGCTTGACTCAAGTTAAGTCGAATTTCGCTCAGTGTACGCCAGCTCAGAAGTATGCTATAAATTGATAATGGATATGCTTAAATATCGCTTATTGTTATTGGCTTTACAGTTTCGATTCACAATTCACCAGCAGCTGCTACTCACACACACACACACAGACACACACTCATTGTAGCTGGTAATCGGACTGAAGCACTTTGAATAGCTTTTGCTGTCCATAAATCTGTCAATAATTGTTACGTCTATGGCCTTACAATATTTATGGTGCTTTGTGGCACAATAGCATTATGCCATTTATGATATCCGACCCAGTGGGTGGGCTCCAAGTGTTTAGGTCTTTGCAACACACGCCCCATCACTCACAGCCATGGGGATACTTTTCTTTTTGGTTGGTTGGGCTCTGCATTAAATAAGCAACTTAAATTTATTTATGTGATTTTATGTATATTTCGCCACAACAATAAAAATATCAAAAGTGCCAAAGGCGGCGGCGGGTCGAGGCAGGAGCCTTTAACAGCTGCTGCTGCTGCTGCTGACGTTGGGTTTGCCTTTGTCATTGTTTGCTGCCACACAAAGTCCTTTTTTATGGGCTCCTTTGGCCAAGTTGTTACATTTTTATTGTGCTACAAATTGCTGTAAATATTTGGAAAATGTGGAATGTCGAACTGCTAACCCTTTTCTGCTGTGTTGTTTGCTTCTTTTGCTTATGCTTTGGCTTTGGCTTTGGCCGGACCCAACCCCAATTCAGCCAGAGCCGGTCATAAGAACGACTAAGGCGTTGCATAAATTATACGCAAATATTCCATCTAAACAATCAAGCCGTGAACTTAATTTGCCATAAACTGACGCTCACGGTGAGCGATGGGCAGGTGAATATGAGTGGAGAGGAGAGCGTGTGAGCCGATTAATATCGTATGCCGTATTGAAGAGATTTTTCCAGCTGAGCCAAATCTAAGTAGAGTTATCTGTGAGATCTTTAATGTGAGTTCTATTCTAAGTATCCCAAATGACGATATATAAAGGAGATCTTAATTTCTTGATCAACATATACAGAAATTTGAATAGAAGTAAGATTGAAGTTAGCTTTAGGTATATATCCCTTATATCACACTTTACCATAATAAATCTCTACTCTTCTCAAACTTCACAAGTATATAGCCATATACGTATGTATATCTTCCCCGTTTCTCACTTTTTTCTTGGCCATCTCTAATGACACCCAATTGGCAACTGCTTAACAAGCAGCGTGCAAAATTCGTTGCGGCTCAAAGCTTTGCGCTCATAATTTAGACATTTCGGGCGGTTTCGACCTTTTGATATTTTGCTAGAATTGTGGAAAATTCTGGGAATCGCCCGCCAGGGCGCCCAGCAAACAAAGGCAAAAAAACAAAAAAAAAAAAAAAAAAGTGTCGCAAACAAAAAGAACATTTTGTTGGGCAACATTTTGGCATTGGTGTTGCCTATTGTTGTTGTTGCTGTTGTTGTTGCTGTTGCTGCTGCCCCGTCGAAGCGACAGAATTTCGCATGCCATTTGATTAATTGCCATGCAAATTATGGTGTAAATATAATAACATTTTATTCAGCTGTCAATTTGAGCGGCGAACAAAACGAAACAGAAATCTAGACATGGGCCACGACATGCAAAATCTCAATTTGCCAGGGCTCCGGCAGCGGATGAAGCGAAGTGAATGGCATTCGCTGCAGCCGAGGCACGACTCGATGTATTTGGGACCTGGGCCTGGGCTTGGTGTAGCGCAGCCAAGCGACTGCTCTGGCCGAAACAACCAAAAAACAGCTAGGCACAAAATTAAGACATTAGTCAAATGATTTTTTTACTTTATTTTCATCCACTGTTTTGCTGTTGCTGCATGGAGAAGCTGTTGCCGCTTAATCCCTTCACAAAGGAAAAGGCATGGGCCGCCGCAGGTATTTCCAGGGAACTGGCCAGTTATGCCCCCATCCACTAGTCCAGGCGAGTGTTGCAAATTAGTTGACACGTTGGCAGCGGCTGGGGCAAACGCCGGCAGCAGACGGCGCGACGGCGCGACAAACAGTCGGCATGAATAAAGTCATTTATACAGACATACATACGAATATATATATATATATGTATATGTATGTATGTGTGTATGTAGTTCCATATGAGCGCATGATGAGAAATACTGAAATGTTTGCCCCAGTCTATAATTAGCCTAATAACCCGAGCAACGGGCAACGGGCAACGGTCCCTGCCTTGTTTTTGGCCGCCAGCTGCAATAGTAGGCTTCGCCTACTCCTGCGCCACAGTACCGACACCGTCTCCCCGGCCTCTGCTCCGACTCTTCCTGTACAATGACTTCAATTTGCGCTGAAAGCGATTCCTGGAAATCAAATACGCCAAACGGCTAAATGCCATGCCATATACACCCATACACCCATACACCCTACGTCCATTCATCCTCTTATGCGGGCTGGATATGCGAATGTGGCCAACGGTCATTTGGTATTCGCTTTGTGCATTTGGTATTTGACTCATTTATGGGGGGTTACTTCTAACAAGTTTTCAACAGTTGAGCTCCGATTGGGCATTGTGAAATTATTAATCGGACGAATTTAGTTGGAAAATAATGCACTGCATGCGGAATAGTGAAGAGCTTGAAATGCTTGAAGCTTATACAACGATACGAACGGGAAGGAAGGAAGTATGCATGAGGTATATGTAAAGTATGTAAGTATGAGTGAAGCATGCAAAGGTTGTAAGACTTTTGAAGCATATAGGAGAAATATGTAGATGATGACGGACATGAAGTCTATGAAGTCTTTCTATACAAGGAAGTATGAAAGTTTTGTAGAGTTCATGTAGTATAAGAAGTGAATGATGTATGTATGTAGCTGAAGTATATGAACTACAGGAAATATTTATCATACATAATGTATATGAAGAACAGGAAGTATATTAAATACAGGAATAATACGAAGTATATAAAGTACATTCAGAATAGAAAGTATATAAAACATAATGAGTCAATGTAGATTATAGAGTGTGTTAAGAAGTTTATAAGCAATTCAAAATATATAAAGTCTATAAAGTCATCAATGAAGTATGTGAGATATATACATATATAACTAGATTTTCATTCACTCATAATCCACATTAATTGCCTCTAAGGTAAAGGATTACACTGATTTTCATTATATATGTTTCTACAGACTTGCCTATACCGAGGCAAGCCCCGTTGTCATATCGTGCCACTTCCGTTTCGAGGCTTCGCTCTTCTACAACTACTCCGGCAATTATATAATTGTGACAAGATCTATTTCAGTTTTAATTTAATACGCCTTGCAGATAGCCGCGTGTATATTGCTTTATTTCTGTTCAAATAAATTAAGGAAAAATGCTTTATAAGCAGCCCAGTGGAAGCGTCTAGGCAGACTGCTCTAATCTTGAGCATCAGCTGCAGCGAGCTCGGCACACGCCCACTGCCTCATATATTTCATGATGTTTCGTCTAAGCCATGTTACAATGAGGTCTCCCGCCGCCGCCCGCTCGACCCCGCCCTGTTTCAACTTTTTGCGCGATTTTACAAGCGCAGAGACAAATGACTGAAGCGAGCGATGGCTGCGATAGCAAGGAGCAGCCAAGATCACCGAATCCAGGCGGGGTACAAGGCGGGGAACGCCTAAGCCAAAGGCTGTGCCACCAAGAGTTATGCGCGAAATTAAATTTGCAAACGCAAGTGAAGCAGCGGCAGCGGCAGCAGGAGCAGGAGCAGGCCCAGAGCCGGAAAGACTTGGGCTCTTGAAAAATACAGCGCCGAAAAGCAATCGCGCCACGCACGCCCAACATCAGTTTGATAAATTGATATCAGCGATCGATGTGCGGCGATGCGCGGCGATGCGCGGCGATGCGCGGCTGGCGTTGCGCCGATAACTCGTATTGTCTTGTTGAGGATGGGCTGAGTTTTTAATTGAAAAAAGTAAAACTAAGAGAAGAAGAGGCAACGAGCCGCTGCTTAAGGGGGAGGAGCTCACTGGTGGGAGGGCATGGCAGAGATCGGTACTCACCTATCGAACCGTCTAGGGAGTAGGCATTACGCTGCCAGGCCCACGTGCATAGATCACAGGTGGTCAGGCCGTCAGCGGCGACGCTTTCATCCAGAAAGGGCGGACGGGGCGGCGGTGGCACAAAATGTCCATTCCACAGCCCATTCTCGCTGGCATCGAAGGCCAGCGGCGAATCGAACGTGTCCACCTCGATGGCATTGGACCACCAGTCATCGTCCAGACTCGGATTATAGCCAGCATTGGCGCCGCCCAGTTCGCTTGGATCGGGCGCAGCCAGCTGGCTGTCCATGCTGGGATCCGGTTGATTCGCGGCCGTTGGATGCGCCGCCAGCGAATCCAGTCGAGAGTTGGGAAACGCTGATCGCAGCGTTGTTGTTACCTCATCCTGATATACATCCGCGCCGCCAGCAGCCGGCTGCCGTGAAAACATCTTACCTCTCACACAGCTCAAACCGAGCACGCGGCTCACTCAGCTGGGCGACAAGTGTCTCTGCGGAGCAGCGTCAATGCATCGGCCACATGGATTGCGATTGGGATTGCGATTGCGCTTGCGTGCTGGGTGTTCCGACAGGCCGCACTGCAAAATATGAAGAGAAATACCAAACTAAATAAATAAATATAGTCGAGCACATTTATTAAAAAACTTGTCACAAATTATTAAAGCCGGCCAAAAAAATGTTGCCAAATAATGTCAAATTTAAATTTGTAAAGCAACAACTAACTACCACAACCACAGCTTGTTAGCACTTTTTCGAAAGTTGTTCCCCCCCAAAAAGTTGCAATTTATTTCATAAAATATATGAATGCATGCGGCATGTATACAACATAAAAGACATTGTTCAGGTTGAGTCCATAGATACGTAGAGCAGGTCTCGTTTGCGAATTAATTTGCAAAATGATTTCGAAATGGTTTAGTAGCTTAGCTCAGTTTACATACTACATACACATGTGATATATGATATTTTGGTAGTTGTGATACTTTAATTGAAGGATTAGCAAGTTTTCAAAGTGAGAATATTATAGTGTGATTAGAAATTTATGTGTGAAAATAAATAATAACTCGAGTGAAATCTGAAGAAGAATTTAGTAGTGTGTGCCCGAGTGAAATATGCCTGAATTTCTATGCAGGGCATTTCAATTATTCTCAGCTTCTTTTATGCATTTTATACAAGAAAAAAAAAAAAGCTGCGCCCTTGAGCTTCGACTTTGCATTAATCTTTTATTAATTTAGATTGCATTAATCTTTAATTAATTTAGAATTTATATTTGTATACAACAAAATTAATTATATGCCAAGCAGCTATACATCTATACATCCATATCAAACGATACCTTCGTCAGTCATGTTTTCTTCTACCTATTTCATACATTTTGATAACTTGATTATATACTAAACTATAATTTTCAACCAATACATACATATACACATATATGTATGTTCATTCATTCTCCCCACACAGCTCGTCTATTTATTCTAACGATTTTAATTCTCCTCTGGTTGTATCTAACAAATTAAACGGAATAAATCTCGCTCCTTTTGAGCTAGCTATCAGGTTGAGGCACATGCTTAGCTTGGAGCGCAAACTAATGATGCAGTTTCCACCTTTATAAATAAAGTGCACAATAAAGACCTCAAATTGCAGGCGACCAACACGAAAGGGGCGTGGTCTATGCAAACATAGCCACATTTATGAGTCAGGTTCAGGTTTCTAGCTACCATACACACAGCAGCTGCTGGGGAGGTGGCTGGGCTGGGGTCTAGCTCTCGCTCTGGCTCTGGCTCCGGCTGTGGCTCTGACTCTGGCTAGTATCTGCTGGTGGTCCATTGCCGCCTTGTTACACGTTTCGGTGCTCCGAAGTTTCCGCCTGACACACATTAATCAATGCATGGAAGGCGTCCGCCGTCTGACACTAATGAAGTTTCTTAACAAGATTAGAAAAATGCGATAAGCGCTAAAGCCGCTAAATAAACGTTGTATTGTCATAGCGCACAATCGAAACCGTTAACTAAGCAACTGACTATAATGAAAAAAGAAAAAATAGCAAGTACTGTTGAAGAGTTCATTGGGTCAGCATTACGTGTTTCGTTTTCGCTGCGAGAAATACTTGATATAAAAGTGAAACTCCATTGAGTTAAAGCTCGAGATGAAGCTGGACAAATGTGCTAATCAACTACGGTCAGCCGCACAGATCATCTAACAGAAATTATATATTTTCACTATGATTTATATGCCGGCAATTACAGACCGACTCGCTGATCGGCCATTACGCGGCGTAATAATGCAAAAATACCGAAAAATCAAAGAGGAAAAGAAAAAAAAAGTGGATAGCAAACAATGGCAGGCCCAAAAAAATAAAAGAAGTATACAAAAATAGTGAAAAACCAAAATCATTTATCATAATCATTGTGATTGATTCGTTGAGAAAAAAATAAATATCACAAGTGAACGAAAAATATTGTTATACTCGTATCTTTGGGGTCGCATTCAAAGGCGCCCGCTCATCAGGCATATAAACGTTGCTTATTGTTGTTGTCTCACGTCTCGGGGCTCACGTTTTGCTCCATTGAATCATTGAATCACTCACTCAACTGCGTTACCTCTCCTGGCCAACATGATCCCAAAATTGTTTTGATTCGGTGACTGACCGGTTAGCAATTCGACCGCCTCGCATAGCAGTTACAAAAATAATATAAAGGCCAATAGTGCGAAATTTGCAGACTTCTTTCATTTGTTTTTTTTTTTTTATAGCCAAATAGCGGTCAATTATTAAGAATAGCCATAGAGTCATATATAGCTTGATTTTGTTTCTTTTATATATCGTATCGCTTTCGAATATTATCAATCACGCAGGCAGACATTTTGTGCCCTATTTAAGGCACTTTTAATGGGCTAATTGTGTTTCAGCTATAATAATTTTGTGTCGGCCAACTGCAGGCAATTAATTTGAATGATTCGCTTGGTTTTTGTGTCACCTGAACTTGTTTATTGAATGGGCCTAGGTAGGGCTGCTATCAATTGAACTGAAGTGAGTTTTCAGGTAAGCTGAATGGAATTACAGGTAAAAAGGTAACTGCCTTGACTTAACTAAACCGAACAAGACTGGACTAATATATATGCGACTATGTTATACTTAAATATAAGAATCAAGCTTGTACTTATATATATTTTGTTTAATTATATAATATTTATAAATAAAGAAATGTATAGAAAATGTTCATATAAGAAAATATATTGAA
Organism: Drosophila navojoa; assembly: GCF_001654015.2. The sequence continues at coordinate 527,863 of NW_022045902.1, forward strand.
AAATTCGATTTTTGCCGAATTCTAGATGTCTATAATATAAGAATCAGTTCTTCAAGTTTTGCCCAACATTTTAAGCTAATTATAAACACAAATTGAGGCCACTTTTTCTAATTTCTGTTGACTTTCGATGCCAAAAAATATATAAATTACAATATATTTATTTAGTTGCTTCAGTTACTTCAGAGTTCTTGCGCTTGACTTGATTAAGTTGTCACACACTTGGGTCGCTGCTCTGTCAGCTGCTCCCAGCTTCCCGTCTATATTCATAAATCGTTGGCTGTGGATCTGATTTGGCCATCTTCCATATTAATCACGCCGCATGAGTTGCTTTCAGCAGACAATGGCGCGATCTGCCCGTCTGCATCTGCTCTGCTTTTTGGCCATAGTTATGATATATTTTGTTGCCTTTTTTTCTCGTTTTGTTTTTTTTCGGCAATCTGTTGACCAACTTTTCAGATATACGAGTCTTAAATACGCTGGCGCTGTTGCGTTAGTCAAGTGGCTTAATTTATATTTATGAAACACAGCACGAACATTAAGCGCGCCGCCTTTGGGCCAACATTTCTGTTGACCAGTCCAAGCCGGACTTGGGCCGCAGGCTCATGCGTTTGTCGAACTGCCGAACTTGTCGAAGAGTTATGGCTTTGACCCACAACAAAACCAAACGACAAACAGACAGCCACACACACACTCACTGTGTCGCACACATGTTGTGTGCAGTGTATTTTTTTATGAAGTGGACCTCGCTGGCTCTGAACCTGCACCGTGGCTCGTAATAACAATTTAGGCTTGTTTGGCGTCTCGGTCGGCAATTTTTCACATTAATTACAAATTACAGATTTATTAGGTATGAGCGCTGGCCGACTGGAGACGTCCCTGGGCATGCACCGCCCCAAAAAGTGAACAGCCAGACTCCTTGCCACACGCTCCAGCTGGCTGGCCGGCAGAACTTGGCTTAAATATTAATGAGTGGTGTAATTTGTTGCATTGTATGTAATAAATTAATAGTGCGTGTGTGTGTGTGTGCATCGCGGCACTCTTGAGAGCCAGCCTTCGAGTGTACCTGACGTTTCTAGACCGTGTGGCGCAACGCGCATTTGCATATGTGAGAGAGAGCGCGAAACCACTTGCAACTCGCCGCCGACCCAGCCAGCGCCGCACTGGCCACAGTTGCACCAACTCCGCACTCTTCACGCTGCACAGAAGTGCATGAGTGGGCACTCGAAAAGTACTTGCCACTAGACTGATTATAGTCAATTCGGTGAATTGGACCACCAAGTGGTAGCTGCAACAGCAACAACAACAGCAACAGCAACAGCAACAACAACAGCTGCAGCGGCAATCGCCGTCCAAGACAGACACATCCGCAGCAAGCGGGCTTAGCCACTGAGCAGGGCAGGCAGCCCAGTCATCGTCAACGTCAGCCTCATCATCGCCAACGACACCAACACAAAATCCACGCGCTTTGCGGCACAGTGGCACCAAAACAGTGGAAATGGAACGAAAATAAGAGCTCACATTGCAGGTATGCTGAGATGAAACAGCTCTGCAGAGCCGAAGTAATCAAAGCTATTATGGCAAAGGACTATGAGCATGTATATGTAGAGAGTCTCTTAATATATTAAAACTCTCATATTCATAATAAAACTCTTCATTATTGTAAGAAAATTCTCTTAGACCTTTACTAATAATCATTAAGCAATTGCCAAATGTGGCATATCGACTAGAGTTCTTATTTATACTCAACGTTGTCACATAAGAGAGATTTAAGCGCGCTACTCTAGGCAGACAATAGAGCAACAATAGAGGAAAAGAACTTTAACAAGCACTCATAGCACTCTAATCAGCTCGCGTGTGTTCTTATAAGGTTGTCCAACCCATCTCCAATGATCTTGGGGAAAACTATTTAGAGTACAGTCAAAAAATGAATTTTTAGTTAAGGGATATTTATTTATATTATTATAAGAAATATTATTAGAATTTTTAGGATATAAGAGACCTCATCATTATATACCATATTTTACAATATATATTATATAAATTTCCATTATTTTATTATGCCATATTATATATTATTCTTTTACGTATTTTTATCCATTTAAACCCATATTTGGCCCACTGTGATTTGCCAGCAGCGCCAGCGCCAATAAAAACGTAAATGGCGCGTGATTCTGAGGCGTCTTCCACTATACTGGCCTCAACACACACACACACACACACACACACGCACATTCACCTACTCAAACAGACACATACATTCGCCCATTACAACAACCACTTCAAGATGGCCACAAGAGTAGCATCTTATTTTGCTGCCTTTTGGCTTCGATGGCGGGCCATTTTTACAGGCAGTGGCCTGCAGGCGGGACACGAGAGCAGCGTGAGACAGTCGGGGCGGAAGGAGGGCCAGCGGTTGTGTTGTGTGGCAGGGAATGAAGCCACATAATGAAAAGAGTGTGTGAAGAATTTTAAATTCCAAATTGCATGAAAAGTCGTGAGTCGCAAATAGCTTGTTGCTGTGGATGTGGCTGTGGATGTGGCTTTGGCTGCGGCTGCGGCTGTTGCTGTTGCTTGGCCCATTGCTGTACGAGCAGACAGATATCCTACTCATCACTTGAGAAAATGAAAAAACAATCATAAGCAGCAACAGCAAACTACAACAATAACAATGCTGTGTATAGCAAAAAACCACTCGAACAACAACAACAACAACAAAATGGGCAACAGACAAAAACGCTTTCTGCCCTGAGTTGGCTGTATGTTTGGAGCCATTTGAGTTGTTGCCAATTGTTGTTGCTTTCTTTGCACTACACCTGTTTAGGCTGCGCTAGGCGGGAGGGGGATCTGTATGAGTCTCTCTGTGTGTTTGCTTGACTCTGCTCCCACCGAATTCACTTTTGCCCACTCGCCGAGAGTCGAGACTTAATAAAGTTATTATAATTTAAGCGTTTTGATTATGCGCCTGCCAGTGTTTAAAATACCAATGCAAGCGTAGCCCTCCCCCCTGCTCCCTCACTCACGTTTGCCTAGTTCATGTTTACAAGTTTTCAGCGGGGGCGCTGCCTCCTTTGACTCGTGTGTGTGTGTGTGTGTGGGGGGGGTAATCTTTGTGATTGGTTGCGATTTGCGTTTAATTTTGTTGCTGTAAGTGTTGCATGCACGACGCTTGCCGCTTGCATCCCGTTGGGCAAAATGTGCACAGCCATGTTGCATGCAACATGGCGCAGAGAGAATTGACTGACTGTGCCTACTTTGCGGGGGTGCTGCTATGATATTGTTTAAGTCTTTATTAAAGAGAGAGAGCAGGAGAGAAATAGATAAAGAGAGAGGGGAGCGGGCTGCAGGTAAACTGGATTCGCAGCATGGCTGTAGCCAGAGCACAAGGCTTCACTTCAGTTAATTGGTCGTGGCATGCTCATCGGCTCAGCGACATGGCAACGCTTTGTCAGTGAGATCACGCAAAGATGTGAGTGCACACATGCTGAGCTGAGCTGAGCTGAGCGTACGTACGTAGCGTCAGTCACTCTGAAATTAAACATTTTTTCCACACACACACACACACACTGTCTACCTCTCTCACTCTCCCTCTCTCTCTGATAATTCTTTCTATCAGCTTACCCTCACCACTTTCAAGTTAACCTCATTACACAGCTGGCATTGACTTTCTTTTGCACTCGCAGAGGTGACAATTACTTTCAATTTTGGAAGGTGCCTCTTGCATTTCTATATATACATATATTTATGTGTCTCATGTTGAGGCCGGCAAGGCAGCGCGCTTTATATGTAGCCGATGCTTCAATTTCACTGCAGCGAATGCCGAAGCGTTTGCCACAGCCACAGCTCGCTGAACTCTTGCCCTTTCTGTGGTGCCTTTGTGCCACAGGCACAACTTGCAACTTGGGCTGCTGCAGACCTGCTGCCCGGCTATATTTGAGATTTGAAATGCTGCAGAGCAGCCGCAATGCAACATGATCAGAGCTGCTCCTGCTGCTGCTGCTGCTGCTGGCTGTTCGACGATGATCGCCAGCTTCGATTTGTATCGCCTTCGTGGCACCACCGCCACCACTGCCAGTCGCTTTCCATTGGCATCGAGTTGGCTGGCCTGGCGTCGCTTTCATTGGTCCGTGCCGCATAGATTTGTAACTAGCAGCGGCTTCGTTTTACATTGCGCATTTCATATTTCATAATGGCCCGGCACGACCGCAAAAGGAGTCAGCGACGCGACGCGACGCCGATGGCCCGGCTTCGTGGCAATGCGACCTACAGCACAGCAATGTGGCCCGAGGCCGGGGGCCCCATTAAAAGCGAAAGTCGTAAAAAGTTACCCAGCGCTTTGTCATATGCAAAATCAACAAATTTCCAACTCTGTCTGCTTAATTTGATTTTATTTACTTGGCAGCCATTCGAAGAAACAATGGCCGTGCATTTGAAACGCGCCACATAAAAGTCCGAGTCTCCAAATCCGAATCCAAATCCCCAATTCAACTCCACCTCAGCTCAAGTTCGTAGGCTCTGTTTTATGGCAGACCCCCAATATCATAAAACTCGCACCAAAAACCGCTGAAATCTTTATGGGCCCTGGTCATTCATTCACTCAGTCGCTCTGGGCCTGCTCCGATCAATATCACACATTTGTTAAGTTCGGCTGCAAATCAAGTTTCGCTGGGACTTAACTTTTACGATCTGTAATATATATGCCAAAATGTATTTAAATTGCCAAAAAATAAGAAAAGAAAACAATATAAAAACATTAAAAAGAATTTATGTATAAATAGGCCTAAGCAGCACAGATTTTTTATTGATTATTCTATTTGGCATTTAATCACCGACTTTACGACCGGCTTTGATTAGTAATCAAATAATTTTAATGCTGGCTCCAAACAAAATAAAGTATGGCTTTGAGAAAAACAAGGTGAAACTGCTAAATGTAGCAGGTGACAGACTTAATAAGTCTAAAGCGATCTTTAATACCTGTTTCTGCAAGAGTATATAGAAGGCATAGTGAAAATTGTACATAGTAAAAAATAGTAGTAGATAATAAAAATAGGCAACAGTGGTAGGGAATAGTAGTAGCTAATAGTAGAAGTAGAAAATAGAAAATAATAGTAGGGAATAGTAGTAGAAAATAGTAGTAGGGAATAAAAGTAGGTAATAGTAGAAAGTAATAATAGTAGGAAATATTACTAGGTAATGGGAGTAGATATTAGTAGTAGAAAATAGTAGTAAGGAATAAAAGTAGGTAATAGTAACAGATAAAAGTAGTAGAAAATAATAGTAGAAAATAGTAGTAGGTAATGGTAGTAGGTAAGAGTAGTCAGTGTAAGGAATAGTAATAGGGAATAGTAAAAGATAATATTAGTAGGTAAGAGTAGTAGAAAATAGTAGTGAAAAATAGTAGTAGATAATGGTAGTAGGTAATAATAGTTAGTTAGTTGTAAAGAATAGTAATAGGGAATAGTTAAATATAATATTAGTAGGTAATAGCAGTAGGGAATAATAGTAGTAGAATTAATAAACTTCAACATCGCTTCTTTGTTTTTAATGAACGTTTGATCATCGATAAGGATTGAAGAGGTCTATTCCATAAGTCACGATGTTTATGAAGACAAGTTGTAGCAGAACATGTTTTCCACATAATAACTTATCTTTAAACCTTTATTTTTATACATCTTTAGATATCATAGCTTGATCATACAGATTGCAGACATAGTAAAGACTTAAGGAATACATAATCTAATATTAATTCTAATGTAAATACAAGTTTGCTAAATAGGCTATATTCCATAAATCATTGTCCTATAGGTAGACCCTACAACAGTCAACCATATCAAATATCATACCCTCCACCTACCCAACCTGCTGGGTATATTAGGAATTAAGGTGTTGGCAGATTCCATGCGTTTGCGCAATAAATATGGCTAACAGCTATTTAATAGCCCACGCATTTTAGAATTCGCTTTGACTAGGCTAGAACTCGTTTCATCAGCGGGCAGCCAAATCGATTGACATATCGAAATTGATGGCTTGTTTTGTCAATTGATATACTTTGGATAGGCTTTATAGCTATTGGCTACTTGGTGGGTTTTTTCGCTTTCTTTCCTGTTTTGATGGCCTTTTAAGAACCAACTTTGCTTGGCCACATGCGAAAATGTATGGGCAACTTGCCCAACAGACATTCCATTCCATCCCAATTCCAAAGAGTTAGCCGAAGACAAAATCGTGCTCAGACATCTAATCACAAATAGAAAACAATATCTATGCTAATCTGGCTACAAGATCAATGACAATAAAACGGGGGTAAAGAAACAACTGAAAACACAAGAACCTGTAGGTTGCACCACCCCGCCAACAACAACAGCAACAACAACAGCAACAACAACAAGCTAACAACCAACAGCAACAAAGGCAACAACAAGTAGACAATAATGAGCCGTAATGAGCAATGATCGCCACACAATTAGCCAAATTTCGTTTTGTTTTTCTTGTTTGTTGGCCAATTTTTTGCAGACAAATTAAAACAAAAAACAAAACACACGAAATTAAACAAACATTGTAGATTTATATGGCCCGCACTTGGCTCCGAGCGGGCATTGGGGGCTGTCGCTGGAAGCCAAGCTTTAAAAGCCAAACTGCGGAAAATTACAAGAAAATCGTGCAACTCTTGTTTGCTCAAAAAGACATGAAAAGCCGCAATGCACCAGGCAACACTGCCAACACTGCCAACGGCCCTGCCCCGCCCCGCCCCGACCCGACCCGACCTCATCGCAATCTCGCCTCAATCCTGCCACAGCTGAAGACTTTCCAACGCTGATTTTAACAAATTTAAACGTTACATGCGAGCAGATTTCAACGCGATCATCGATTGCTCGTGCACCCGTACACACACACACACACACACACACATACATACAGAGCAGAGTTGCTGCGACTGCATTGCTTGCAGCATGACGCAACTGCAGCTCCTTGCCCTCAGGTGTTGCGCGAACGGTTTTCATCTGGCAGCTTTTCACTTTCCGCCTTGGCCAATTGGCCAAGCGTCCAACACAGTCAATAGTCAACATGCAACATGCAACATTCAACAGTCAATGCCGCTTGTCGAACACCGCTACAGCAAAGCGTCGAACAAAGTTAGTCATTTAGTGACTTTGTCTGAGATTTTTTGAGATTGCCAAAAAACTAAAAATAAGAAAAATCGAAATCGAAATACGAATAGGAATAAAAATAAAAAAAAAAATAACTGCAACTGTCATTTTCGATTGGCGACCTGCTGGGCTTGCCCCACGTTGCACAAACATTTTTGCCTTGTCTGTCTGCCTTGTCGAGAGCCAAAATGTCAATTTGCGTTGTTTACTTTGAAAAAACTTTAATTTTTCTCTGCCGATTTCGATACTCGCCGTTGTCTGGTGGTCTCTCTTGAGTTGCATTCGTCGCGCCTTCAATTGCCGCAATTTACCACGCCTCGCCCCGCACCGCCCCGCCGGCACCGTTGGCATTAGCCGCGCCATTGAGTGTTAATTAAGCGTTTATTCAACATTCGGTGTCAAAGTTGTCTTTAAAGAGCCCCAAATTAATGCCATTTGCAACTGCCGCACAGCTGCCATTGTTATCAAAACAGAATGGAAAACGTTGGTTCGTTACCGATTTCCATTTCCGATTACGTTTTCATTTTCAGTTTTCAGTTTTCATTTTCGATTTCGATATCGCATTTCGGCAACGTCGACGTCAAAGATCAAGACAAGACTTCATCGATCATCGTTCACAATTCGCTTGCTTTGATATGGATATGGATATGAATATGGATATGAATATATTGACTGATTGACCACTCACATGTAACAAATATATGCATGAGCGTGCATATATACATACAGACATATACCATATATACATATTTATGTATCTACTGCTCTCGCATTCAACCTCTATGCGCACTTTTAATTGACTTTTAATGAGCGGCCTGCTGCCTAATGACAGAGAAATTGTTGAAATAACCAAAATTTGCATATTCGCTCATAATATGACAGATTCGCGTCTAATTTACATAATATTTATAATTTATGCCTACATTTTTAGCGTAATAAATTGACTGGCAATCATAATATCCTGTCAATTCATTGATATCCGCCTAATTATAAAGGGACGAGATTTTATGCTAAAAATTAGCATTTGATAAAAATTGTTGTATATGTTATATTAAATGTAACATACATTTTTTTTTTATTAATTATTATTATTATTTTCTATAGAAGTTTTTGTTTGCATTAACTATAAATTGATTTTATTTTTTACATATATGTGTATATATTTATTTTATTTATTCTTATTTTTGTGTATTAATTTATTTTATTTATTATTATTTTATTGTATTATTAATGAATATTATTTTATTTATTTTTTGTTTATTTTTAAATTAAATTTGTATTTATATTTAGGTAATATTTTATTTAATTGTATATATATGTGTATTTATTTATTTTTATTTTACTGTACTATTTATTTTATTTTTTATTATTTTTTTGTATTATTAATTATATATTTTTTTTTTATTTTTTAATCTATATTTTAATTTTTAAATTACATTTTTTTTAACTGTTGTATATATTTTAGCTTATTTTCCTCAAGCTCTTAGCTGCCTGCAAAGCAATCAAACATATAGCCCGGCTTAAGCTTCCATTTATGTTTGATTTTCATAATCAAACTTGAAGTTGGCTCACAGCTTTAGCTCTATTCTACTCTACTTTACATATTAAAGCTAATGCTTAGCTAATTTCCATTTCAATCTTAAGCTGCAGGCCCAAGCCAAAGTCAACATTCAACCCTATGGCTAGGCAGTGCGTGTCTTAACTTAAAACAGAATCTAGACAAATTTTCTACACTTTTCCTTCCAATTTTCATGACGACAAATTTGTGGCGACTTCTGGTTGTGGCTGGGAGGAAATGTGTAGGAAATGCAACGGTAAATGCATATTATCAGCGCGCCTGACTGCGTGCTGAAACTAAGCCAAGCTAACGGACGCGACAGACTGATAAGCATCACAAGCAAGGGGCACAATGGCACACAGAAGTAGCAACTGCCCCACCACCCTCCACCTCCCGGCGCAGCACACAATGTGCCAGTTAGGCACTCAACTGAACGTGTGTGTGTGTGTGCGTCAAGCTGCAAGCTGCAACACTTTCAAACAACTTTATCACGACTAAATCTCAACGGTGACTGACTGACTGACTGACTGACTGTCTGGCCGTCTGTCTGGCTGGCATGGACTTGATTGAAATGCGACGAGCGCGTTGACATGCCGAGTGGGTGGCAGCTGCAATGTGCAACGTGCAACGTAGAGCGTGCATGGTGCATGGTGCATGGCGTACGGTGCGTATGTATTAATTAGTGTCAAGTGTTGTCGCTTTGAGTTACGCGCCCGGGGGATTGCCATTGCCGGCGTCATCATCCTTGCTGCTGCGATAACACAAAGCGATTGCAACTGCAGCGGCAGCAACTTGTTTGTCCAAGCAAATGCTGCCGCTGCTGCTGCTGTTACTGCTACTGCTGCTGCTGCTGCCCGCAGCTAGAAGCTGCCTGCCTCGGCTCTGCGTAATCGATGATGACACGTTTTGCCTTTGCCCATGCGCAATGCAACAGCAACAGCAACAGCAGCCGCTGCCGCTTAGATGTTGCCAGTTGCCAGTTGCCAGTTGCTGGCGTTGCAAATTGCTGGGCAACTGCACGGCAAATGACAGGCAAAAGCTGACAGAGAGGCTCGCTGTTAAATTTATAAACACACTCGGCCGGTGTATATATGCATGCCTCTGCCACTATTGCTGCGCATCCAATTACATTTATATGCTCGTAAACTAAAAATTCTGCACAGCTTGCGGTCGACTGCTGTAATTATCAGGCAAAAAGAGAAACACTCTCAGGCTAGGGCGGCGAGGCAGCTGGCAGGTGGGCGGCGGGAGGTGGGAGGAGGAGCAGACTAACTTGGGCAACTCCTCCAGACTTATGAATATGCACACGTGTGTTTCAGCTGCAGAAATCGCACTTTAAATAGATTTTCTACGTTCATTGATTTACAGCCAAATGATTTCCTGTGAGTCATAAAACTACATACATATATCGAAATTAATATTAACACTGTGAGCAGCAAAATGTTAAAGATATTAAGCGGCCTTAGCTATGCGATACTCTGAGATTTCTGCTCGCTTTAGCTTGAATCTTAGCTCTAACTAAACAACTTCTCAGATCATATATCAACTTCAAGAGAATAGCAGCTTCAGCTTCCTAGCATTTAGTGTCTAATCATCAATCAATCAATCAGTCAGTCAGCAGCAAAATCTTTTATATGCAGCAACTACTTTAAATGTAAAGTCAGCAGAAAAAAAGCCAAGAAACTTGGCTATAAAACAAACAACAAATTCAGGGCCTATAAATCCGATCTAAACAAATATACAAAGCATAAATAAGCAGCAGGAAAACAAATAACAATTTGAATAAAATAACTATTAATTTCGATTGTGACCAAATTTGAGAAACTTTTGCCGCCTGACGGGCCAACTGGGGGATTCTCGAGTTAATTATTGAATGCTGTGCGCTGAAACATTAATTATACGCATTTTGTCACGTGTTAAGATTTATGATTTACAAGATAGTCGATAGTTGTTCTTACTCAATCACAGTGGAATGTGGAATAGAGAACTTTGATTTATTTTCCAATATTTTTCTGGGTTTTTCATTACAATCTCAATATTGAATAGTTCTCTTTGGACTGGCTTATGATTTGTGTGCAGAGTATTTATTATATGGGCTCTGGCAGCCAGTTTAACAACATTTGATTATCAACGTTTGCCAAACAGTTATTGGGTTTCCTCTAACGAAGCCTCCTACACTTTCCAATGAACGTAATTTGCTGGAGCAAACATATGTATATATACATATATAGAGAGAGAGAGAGGAGACGCGCCTTGGCAAGCCTAATGGAAATTGCATTGCATTGATTGGTTTTCTACATGGAAAAGCAAAGCAAAAAAAAAACAACATTATATTATATTGCTGTGGTGTGAACATTGTTTGGGGCCTGCAGCAACGCTGTGTGGCTGTGTTACTTATGTGGCACCTCCCAATAACAATATACGTATCGTATGAGCGGCCAAAGATATTGCAGTTTTATGGTTTTGTTGTTGTTGTTTTTTTATGTATCTGCTTCTTGTAGTTCACGAGCTGTGGTTCGGTGGCTCAGTGCTGCCAAGGCTGGCTTTAACAGATATGTATATACATATAGATAGTGGCAATTAAAATGCCGCTACTAATACGATATCTTAGCATGAAATTAAAACATGTTTCTGTTTTTTTTTTTTTTCTTTTTTCAATCTTTCATTAGTGCTGAGATTTCTCTTACAGCCACCATTGAGGGTTAATAATCAATTACGTGTTGTCATTGACCTTCAATCAGAGCCAACAGATCTGCTGCCACCGCTGCCACGCCCAGGCCTAATAGCCATGGCAATTACCTTATTATAAAGCCGCTTAGCTTTTATTTTTCAACTATTTATATGAAGTTTTAATTTGATATTTCAACATAGTTGTCAATCATGGCCCCCGCCTGGGCTTTTCTCTCACTCGATGTCTCTAATAAGACATCGAGCTGCCGTTTTGGCCGGCCTTTTCTGTATGGCCTTAACTACTTCATGTTGGGGCTCGGCCCTTCTTTTGCGCTGATGCTGGAGCTGCGTATTTAATTTTGTATCATTACCTTGTTTTCTTCTTCGTCTACAAGTTGGCGGCTGCCGTTTGACATGTTGTTGCTGGATGATGATGTTGATGTTGATGGCTTTTCGAACTCACACACACACGCACACACACATACCTCACATCATTTGGTCGACCAGCAGCCCAGCCCACGCACTTGTCATAAAAGATTCATTTATGATTTTATCTGCATTTTTATTACTATTATAACTGTCTTGTTTTTTGCTTTCTGTTGTTGTTGTTGTTGTTGTTATTTTTTGGTCAAGCCATAAGCTGCTTTCAGCTCGACTCTTTACATATTTAATTGACTTTTTACATACCTCATAAATACATGAACGAACTCTGAAATGACAAAAACGAAAATGATTTTATAATCAATTTAACAACAGCAATTTTCATCTGATAACAAATCAATTTGATTGCATTCGAAAACTCATTCAAACTTTTATGAACTATGAAATTTATATTGTTTGCCACTCATTTGCAACGCAACTGTACCCACAGCATTTTTTTGGAGTATTTACACAGCCATCGAGCACTTGACAAAGTGTTGCCGACTTCGGGGCGTTCAAGCAACAACTTCAACACATTCTAATGAACATAGACAAATATACATACATATATATATCTATATTTATGTATGTATGTATCTATGTATGTGTACAAATTTTGTGAAGTGCATGTCGCGACGATGACGCGACGCTTCTGCCAGCCTGCCACGCCTCCTGCTGCTGTCCCGTGTCGAGGGAATGTCTTGCATTGCAATTGGATTCAGTGCTGAGGCTCTGGACCGTCTGTGGCTGTCTGTCTAGCCAGCAAAAGATTGCGTTAAATGCAGCCATTGTTGTTGTTGTTATTGTTTTTGCTTTTGGGGGCCTGCTAGTCTCCGAGGCGCAAGACAATTGAGTCTGAGAGCGTAATTTGCAACTGCCTGAGACACGTAACGTCCGCTGACGTCGGCAATGACGAGCATCCCGCTCAGGATGCAGGCCCAAAACCGACTGCCTGGCAGGCTGAAGTGCAAGCAAAAGCCAAGTGCAGCAGCAGCAGCAGCAGCAGCAGCGCCTAATGACCGGAGCAGGAGGCAGCTGCAGGGCAGGAGGCAAGAGATTTGTCGTCGGGACAGCAGCCAGTCATGTAGCCTACGCCTACTACCCCAAGCTCTAACTGAGCTGCGTCAACTCCTTCTGCCTGCCAGCAACTGCGACATGTTTGCTGTTGTTGTTGTTGTTGCTGCTGTTTTTTTTTTTTTTGCCTAGATGCATTTTGCATCCAAAGCGCTGCTGCTGCTGCTGCAGGCGAATGCACCAAAAAAAAAAGTAAACAAAAAACAAAAAATAAAACATGCAACGACAACAACATGACGAAAAGTGTGTGCACAGTAGCCAGAGCTGGAGCTGTAGCTGGAGCTGGTGCTGTAGCTGTAGACGATGCTGAAGCAGGAGTCGGCGCAGACATCGTCCTGTGGCATATCCAACAGGCGTTAATAATAATTCCTTTTTTTTTTTCTTGTGCAAAAATGCAGCGAGTTTTTTTTCTACTTTTTGTGTGTTTGCTAAGAGGGGGCTGCAGCGCGAATACCCTGTAAAGAGTTGGTTAGCTAGACAAAGGGTTGTATATAGCAATTTATAATTTGTACAGGGTATACGTGTCAAGCTGAAGCCGCATTTTATTTAGTTTTATACTCTGCTATCACATACAGTTCTAATTTATTTATCAAGCATTAGCCTAGGGCATGTTCAAGTCGCTCACTTTACAGCCCAAATGCGGCTGCAGTTTATATATTTTTTTTTTGTCGAGCTTTTCCTTTTTGGCTTTGGTTTTCAGCATTTATTTCGAAACTTTTTCATTTTGTGCAGTCAGACGACGTCGCCATAGAGAGTGCATTGACTGAAGTCTGTAAAACCAACAAAAAACAACGCAGAAACAACAAAAAAAAGAGTCGAAAACAACAACAACAACAAGAACAAGAGCCATAGCGGTAGCCTGAGCCTAGGCAACTGCATCCTTTGTTGATATGTAGCGACATGCATTTGCTCCGCAAGGAGAAGAGAGGAGAGGTGAGGCGTGGGGACTCCTCGTCTGGCTGCAGACGCTAGCTGGTGTGAGTGGAGCCAGCGGAGTTCAGTAGCTGGCAGCTTTTGTGTGTCTTATGGGGAAACACTTTAGACATGGCCCGGCAAAGTTTGCCATAATTAACGCTTAGCTTTCGGCCTGGCGCAGTTAAGTGTTATTAGTTTGTGTGCTCCTTATTTCGGCAGGAAGCGCACGCGAAGTCGTTGCACTTGGCTCAGAGGCCACCCACCCACACACACACACACACACACGCATGCACTTCACTCCGCACTGAGGCATGCGAAACGTTGCCTGCAACTCAAACAGTTGTTCCGACAGTCTGACGACTGCCACTGCCACTGCCCCTGCCCCTGCTACTGCTACTTCTCCTGCCACAGTCGTTGCCCCTGCCAGCAGCGGTCGTCGTGCCACCTGCCCGAAATGAAATTCGTTTAAGCGACGTAAATCATTAAAATGGCAGCCGAAAGCCGCCAACGAAATGGCCAAAAGAAAACATTTGCGAAATTTCAGCACCACTGAAGCCTGAAACAAAGGAATAATTCCACAAAAAAACAAAAAACAAAATAAGTGAAATGCGGGCGCACAAAATAAAATACAATTTAATAGCGGCACTTCCTTTTTCTTTTTTTTTACTTTGACAGGAAACTTGCTGTGGATTATTTATTTATTTTATTTGTTTGTTCTGCCTGTCTCACTCCACACTCTCTACCTCTCCCTCTCTCACTTTGGTGCAGCAGTTATTAGTGCGCATTTGCACGCGAATTTGTTTTAGTTTTTCGTTTTGTTCGCAGCTTTTGCCAAAATCCAATTAGCTGCTCAAAAGTTTCGCTGCAAATTAATTAATGTTGACACAAGTTTTGGCCATGAATTGAATCTAATTGAGAGATGCGAACGGCAAGACATAAAGTGAATTTGGAAGTTGCTCACAAAACTGAACAGCCTGAATGCCCTATGCTTTTTGAAATGCGCAGCGCTCTTCTTTGCGCTTCTCAGGAGCATTTAAATAAGCTCTCTTTGCGCTACACTAAACCAATTACCTTTGGTCGTTTCTCATCGTGACCTTTGCCCTCTCTCTCACTGTCTGTCTTCCTGTTCCCATCGCATTCAGAGCAAAGCGAAGCGTCTTGTGCTCACCCTCACTTACGTCTTACGCTATGACGCCCCGAGCCTTTACCATTTGCTGCAAGTTTCAAGTTTTTATATATTTCAAATGTTCTCAAGTTGTTTTTCAATTAAGCGAAATTCACTTGCTCGAAACATAATAAACCTTTGCCCCACCTTTCACATATTGGCCACACAGCCGCCTGGCACCTGCCTTCTGCCTTCTGCCACCTGCCACATTTCACCGTGGCCACATATAGCCAAACGATCCACCAGTGCCACACTCTCAGCAGTCAATAACTCAACCTAAGCCGCAACATTGCCAGCATTTGCAACATTTCAGACGTCAGGGCAAACAGAAACGGAGCATTTGCAGAGCCCGAACGAGAGAACCAGGCGGCATTTCAATTGGACTTGCTTTCCCAATGAACATTCCCCATTGCCCATTCCCCATATCCCACTCCCCATGCCCCATAGCCCCAATGGTTGACGGGGCCAGGCCACCAAAATGGTAGTCGATGGTGCAGCTTTTCCAAGCGTTAAAACATAAAAATGTCATTAACACTCAACAGATTTCTGCTGCGCAGCGCCAATGGCCAGCACCAACAACAGCAACAAACGGCTTAAATGGCCAATAACAAATTGTTGCAAATGCTCGTTGCAACAACAAACACAACAACAACAAAACTTGGCAACAAGCCACAAAGAACGCAGCCGCAATGGGAATAGTTTTAGATATATATTTGCTGTTGTTGTTGTTGTTGTTGTTGTGCTCGTTACTGTTGTTGTTGTTGTTGTTGTTTTCCATTTCGCTGTTGTTTCAACGTAGACGAAAATTTATTTGACGCTCGACTCGACTTGCAGACAAGAAAATGACACAGAAACCGAGTTAAGTTCGCAACGCGTTCAGTTGAATTGCGAGCTCAAACTGCCTGCCCCAGGCCGTGCACAGACCCACAGACCCCCAAATAGACCCCGAGTGGTAGTAGAGCTCGCCCCGCTGGCCGGCACTCGGTGCCCCCGCACTAGATCGTTTATTGTCGCGCTAGGTATCATTTACGCCATAATTTTTCACAGTTGAATATTCTGCTTAATGGTTTTTAATGAGCGGTTCGGCAGCATAAAAAAGGCCAAACTACAGAGAAAAACAAAAAACAGAGGTGTTGAGAAATATGCCTGATTTATAGAAACTGCAGCCTGTATTTAACGCCCAGAGCCGCACTCGATCCGCTGCCCCAGCCCCACCGATCAGAGCCGGGCCTGGCGGTTGTTAATAGTTATTTTTTGGGGACGGCTTAGTGGCTGGAGCGACTGGGCGAGAAAGTGAGCTGAGGCATTCGATTCTAAAGTGCGGCGATCATTTTCACTCTATGCCAATTTCTAGTTGGCAGGGGAAATAATAACACTTATCTGCTAAAAAATATTTTGCTTTATGGCTAACTAGCTTAGCTTGGCTTACAGATATTTAAAGATGGTTTTTTAAATATGCCGTCAAGTTGAAGCTCTATGGATTTATAGAGAGAGTGAGAGAGAGAGAGAGAGAGAGAGAGAGAGAGAGAGAGAGAGAGAGTGGAACAAGAGTGAGATTGACTGCATTGATGATGCTCATTTAAGCTGTTAACGCTAACTAGATAATAAACTCTGGTTAAAACTCTAACTAGGAAAATCTTTAACTATTATAAATTGTTGCCTTATATGATATAAATATAATCAAATGAGCTGGAAATGTTGACTTTTAATACTTGTAAATATATAATAAACAATTTAGGAACGTATTCTTCTTAACATATATAACAATATATAACAAATAACCTCTGTTATATCATAATATTGCAATTTCTTATATATATATATATACATTTATATCACATAATAAATCGGCAAAGTAAACAACTGTATGCATACTCATACTCACACTTGCTCTTCTATTTATAAATTATATATATTTTCATAAATTATTCTCTAACTCAAATCACTCCTAATCCTGCGCTCCTCATGGTTTATAAACTCTCCTCCAGCTCAACTGCATAATTTATGACATTGCTTAATAAGTTCCTAGCTCATACACCTTGTAGCTGTCTGCTTGGTCGGCTATGCCACGCCCACATTCTCTCACCCCTGCCCAGCCCAGTCGCCTACAACAATTTTGATTGTTTGCAACACGCTGTGCGTTTATCAGATAGCAATCTTTAATTAATATAATTAATATTAAATGCGGCTACGTTTGCAGCTCTCTCATCATTAGCCAGCGCTACGTGTATAATAGTAATAATAATAATAATCATAATCATAATCGTAATCATAATGATAATGATAATAATAATGGAATAGCCACTTCCTAGCCTAATGCATTTTGATTAAATTCACCGTTTAGGTATCAAATTAATTTTAATTACGCCAACCAGAGAGCTGCGACCTGCTGCTGCTCCACAGATGGGGCGAAGATATGCCTCTAAACGCGCTCCCAGCGGAAACAACAAGTGCAACAACAATCGCAGCAACAACCAAGCCACATCAGCACAATGAACAAGAACAAGAGAGAGAGAGAGAGAGAGAGAGAGAGAGAACCGCAAAACGTGGCACAACTGAAGCATTTCGTGGCATCCTTTCGGATTTGGCAATTGAGCGGAGCTGCACTTTTGTGCAACACGGCCCGAGTCGTCTCGCGCTGTGTTTTACTCAATATTAATGAAGTCATTAAGACGACATCTTCCTTCGAGATCGCGCGTAATGCGAGCGAATTATTAACAACGCACGAAAACAAGCCCCAGAGTAGCAGCGCTCCACTTGCCTCCACTTGCCTCCCGGCAATGCAAAACAACAAAAATTAATATACGAGCAAACCAAAACGAAGCCAACAACAGCAACAACAAGTGGAGAAACAACGAGCACCACCAACAACAACTCCAAGCACAGAGACTTAATAAAAAGCAATAATAAGAAACACAGGGCAAAGCGGCTTTCATAAATTTGCATGTCGCTGCCGTCTCAGAGGGGGAGGGGCTGAAAGGCCGCCGCGGCCACCGCCGCCGGATCTGGGGGCGTGACAACAAGTCAATTCGGCTCAAAATGTGGCACAAGCAGGGGTTTCGTTTACTTCGTTTTCCTCATTTTTGGCAGCTCCAACCTGGCATACAACACGAACCTCAAATGCTCTAAGCAAAAGTATCTGAAAGATACAAAAAAAAAGTATCTGCAGCTTAGCTAAGCTTAGCTATGAATGCCTTAACATAAATTAAATTTCTATATATTCTCCTAACATATACATTAAATTCCTGCAAAGTTTGCCAAGAAAAATATTGTTAATTGCAGCAGCAGCAGCAGCAGCAGCAGCAGGAGCAGCAGCAGCAGCAGCAGCAACACTCGGTCGCTTCTGCAACTTCCTCTAGCAAAATCAACATTACATTGCTGTTAGGGTATTCAGAGAGTGTAGAAATAAGAGGGAAGCTGGCACATCCAAAGCAAACACCATGGCTGAATATTTTACTCTCCCTTCCCTCACTCAGTGCTGGCAATAAAATTGCAGCAACAGCGCAAAATTTTGAACGCATTAGAAGATTGATGCTGGCAGCTGTTTGCACAGCACCTCGCCCCTCTCCGCAGCACCCCACCCCGGTCCTCCGCTGGTGGACCGTACTCGGTTACCATACCAAAGTGATTGCAATTTCGCCCGTGTTTACTTTGTGCAGATTTTCTTTTTATTGGCACAAAGCAAAAGTTTCTTAGCGACAAACAAAAAGCAAGCACGGAAAAAAGTGTTTTCCTTGAGTTCATTTTTATGTTTCTCTCTCTCTCTCTCTCTCTCTATATATATACTTTGATATGCTTTTCTTTTTCGCTTTTTTTGGGGAAACTTTCGAGGAAACTGGGTTAATAAGATCGCCGTCGTGGTGCTAGCCGGCGTATGGTCCTCGTGGCCAGTCCATTTGGAGCATTAATAAATAGCTGCTTTTAGTTGAAACTAAAAGCGTCTCATTTATTATGCATCAAAGATAAACCTAACTGAGATTAATGTCTCACTTCAGAATGGTCGACGGCAACGTTTGTTGACTCTTTGGGGACTGCCGCTGCTGTTGCTTCTGCTGCCGTTGGCGCCAGCCACGAAAAGTCCACTAAGCAGCATCATCTAAGTAGCAATGGCTGAGTCACGCAGAGATCATCTTCCAATCAAAGCAATTATGTCGGCAGCTCGTAAAAAACGCATTCGATAATTATATTATGCAGAGAGCTGAGACAAACTTGATTCTGTGGGGCAGGGGGCGGACGGCGGGGGCTGCTGTGAGGCAGGATTACAGCAATTATGGACATGTATGTAGTACATGCTTGCAGCTTAAGCAAGTGCTTGCCACAAGTTGCCAGTTTAATTTGTTGCACTTCTTTGTTGGCCCTGTGCAGCAGCAGCAACAGCAGCAGCAGCAGCTGCTGTATTTGCAACACGCAACACGCCAAGCGAAAGTTGTTGAAATTCAGTTAACCTTGCTCAACTCTCCTTGTTGCCGTTGTTGTTGTTGTTAGTTCTTTTTGCTAATTTGAATTAATTTTGTTGTCAACACGTAGTCATATGTGTATGTGAACTGTTGGCAAGCTATCTGGGCAGCACTCGTGCAGAGCCGGCTGAAAAGGAAATTGGCTAAGAAGCTGGCTATTAAAAGCTAACAGCCCTCCCTGCTGCACATGAGCTATGTGCCTTAGACTTATTTGAGACTGGCTTGGGAATATTAATGGCGAACATATTGCCATACGCCAATTACGACTTGTAGCTCTTAATGAAACCTGTTAGCTGGGCGGAGAGGCCCTTAGAGTTTGAATTCCTGGAGAGGAAGTTCGTTTAAACTGAAGCTGAAATGCGTGTATTAATATTGATATATTACACAATAAATTTCGATATATTATTAGAAGACAACTTCTAGTCGGCTAATTAAATAAAGCTTCAAGATTGAAAAAAGCACAGCATAAATTCTCTAAAAGGAAACAGAGGAAACATATATTATTGTCGTGTCTGCTTGCCTGAGTGGTTAACTGATCTTTTATAAGAGGTTCACTCATATAACTAAGACTTCCATGCTCTACAGGGAGAGACATAATATAGGCAATTTCTTTATATTTTATATTTCTGAGAGTAGTAGTACTGCTTGAAAAGATGGCATCTCTGCCATAGATCTCTCCAGAACATCTCTTCTTAGACATTTAGGTCTATTCCATATTTCTATACGCAAATCGGTTTCCTTTTTATACTCTTATTATACTCTTATTTATACTCTTCCTAGTTTCTCTCCTTCAATGCCTTGTCTCCAGCTGAATTCAGTTCCTCTTCCACTTGAATAAGAAGTCCGGTAATACAAATTTATTGCCAAACAACACAAAACTAACTTCTCTCATCAAAGACAAACTGCCTTTCAAGTACACCGACATCTCACTCCCTCTCTCTCTTTCTCTCTCTCACATACTCTTTCTCTCTTCTTTATTTATTTGAAATTCAGCCATTGCCATTGCTACATATATAAAGCATCTGCCTGGTATTAAACTCATAAAATGCAATGCTTAATAGCGATAAACACATCAACATGCAGCATGCAACACTCGCCTCAAAGCGACTTGCAACATGCAACTTGTCACATGCGTGTGACGACATCAAGGCGAAAAAAAAAATAAAAATAAAATTAAAATCGCGACATTTTATTGAGTTGTCAGCTGCATGAAGCACATGCAAATGTGATTTATACATGTGTATGTATGCTATATAGGAATACAGTCATCGCTGCCACGCCCACATCCACCTCCGCCCTCTACACATGGCCATTAAGCTGCTAGGCTGTTGTGCACAACCCATTTGAAGTACACACCCCAAAAAAAGAAAGAAAGAAGACAGACTTGACTGCGAGACTCATTGCCCCTCCTCCCCCTCCTTCCCCTCCTGCCCCTTGCACTGCAGCTAAAGGATGAGGTGCTGACTTTTAACGCCCCATAGTGCAGCATCCCGCCTGCTCGTCTGCCCGGCTACCCGCTCCGCCTCCACATACGAACGATTCTATGCCAGAAGTCAAAGGCAATTTATATCGGGTTTTATATGCATGTGTTTTAATTCGTGCCGTTGTTCGAGAAATTTGCAAATATTTATGTTAAACACTTTGTAGGCGTTCGCTTGTGTGTGCCTTCGCCAGTGGGCGTGGCTGGCCAACACGGCTGGCAATACATATACATACACATATATATAGATTATTTGCACGCCCACCGAAATGGAGGCTGGCAAACAGATTTAGCTTAATAAATTTCGCTCAGTGTACGAAGCCCTTGTCTAAGAGTGTATCGCAGCGTGTTTTGCATAATTTGGCAGAAATTAAAAACGAGGGTAATATTCACACAATATATGTATGTATATAGATGTGTATATGCATATGGGACTCTATACTCTTAGCTATGCACAATGCATTGGCAAACAAAAGAAGGGCGTTGAAATTGACACCTCGAGTGTAAAAAACAAATAAAAGCAGCAAAAATAAAATTTTAAACCCTTTTTTCCTCTTTGCTCCGACAAGCGTCGAACGAAGGAGCATATTTAAACTGGGTCTTGCCTGCTGCGAAATAACAACTCACGCTAGAGATGGCAGCGTGAGCTATGCCAATCGACTGGCAATTGATTATTAAGATTATAGAGAAATGTAGAGCAGGAATCGGATCCCATTAGCTGATATATAAAGGATCGATAGTTAAAGACTTGGAGAAATCTTTAAAGCAAGTTTCTATATAGACTCTCGATTGTCTATAGTTTTAGAGACGGAAGCGTGAGCTGCACTAAATATTTATATAAGGGAGCACTGGAAAGCACTTGAATGGAAGTTTGAGTAAAGGTTGAACTATGAGCAGAAACATCTAGAGATGAAAGTGTGAGCGCGTGAGATATAAAAGAAAATCAATAGAGGTCGGCCTAATACATCATTTGAAAACACATGTAGACCTATTTCAGTTTCAATTGTAGCTGAGTTAAGATTCCATAATCCTTTACATCCTCTCATAAGTCCCATCTCTAATAAATACTGTTTGAAGAGCTATTCCTGTCTTTCAAAATAAACGAGGCATACTTTGAATAAGTTCAACCATATCTAGTTAAGCGTCAGCTACTCTTCTTCTTCTAAAAACTCTCTCTTTCTCGCTCTCTCCCTCTTTGTTACTAAATTAAATTGTTATTCTGCAAACTTTATCTACAGCTAGTTTTTTTTTCGTATCTCCCATCTCTAGCTCATGCTTCCTTGCTGTGGCAGTGTCTGACGAACGAGGCGCGTCTGTTGCCGACACACTTTGGCAATTCGTTTAATTATTATATTATAACGACTAACACACACACACACACACGCACACAGCCGCATAATAATAAAGAGGAAAGCGTATATAAAACGCAGCCAGGAAACTTGTGTAATTCATATCGCATAAAGCAGCAAGACGCAGGGCGACGCACGACAGCCGCAGGCAACTGAAAAGACATGACACACACACACACGCACACGCACACACATACTGACGCACTCTTGGCATTTACATGGCCCATACGGCTGCCTGGCAATTGGCTTTGACAATCGAATCCAAATTCGCATCTGAGTTCGCCCCATCGTCCGTTCGCTGTCCTCTGCTGGAGCGTATCAATTGCACTCAGAGCTTATATATATATAATTTTTCTTTTTTTTTTTGGGTGCCCAAACCGCAAAATTACATTGAGAGTGAGTGGAGAGGCGAGAGTCGGCGCTGCTGCCGCTGGCTGTGCCCCAATACCAATCTCGACTTATCGCCGGTTGGCCATGTTAATTTTTAACCTCAGGCTTCGCCAAATCGAAAGCTGATCGTATAAAATTACAACTGACAGCGGACGCTGAGAACCGCAAAAGGTGACACTCGATGGGTGCCGCCTCTCTCAACTAAAAATTGTTGTCATTGTCGTTGTTCGTTGTTGTTTTTGTTGTCGTGGTCGTTATATGTGCATATAGATTACATACATTGATATTGAAATCGTGTACGATAGTTACAAGCAAATATCGACTTGTTGTGGGTGCGGAAAGTAAAAGTGACTGAAGTTATTTACGAGTTAAGCGTGTGCAGCAGGTCCTTTCTATGCGATTCTCATAGATTTGAAGTGGAATCGAGGCACATTTGGAGAGCTTTCAGGTCCTCTCTATGTGGTTCTCTTTCAAATCCTTTCTGTGTGATTCTCATATATTATATAAAGATCTCTTCCTTATCATTCAAAATTCTTCTCTGCAATTCTTCTATGCAATTCTCATGAATTTACATAGAATCTTCAGCTGAATGCCAATAAATATAAAATAAATATCTTAAATATCTTATGTAAACTTTTAGCAGGCTTTCTCTGCCAACATAGTCACACTCTGCTAATTAGCTTCGGTTGCTGCTGCCTGCCTGCGCATGGCTATCAAAATCGACAGTTTAAACATGGCCTAGGTGTTGCTGGCCAACGGCTGCTAACTGATGTTAGCCAACGCCTGGGAATTGGCCAATTGGCCAATAAGCAATGGCTGCGTGGGAGTGTGAAGCGGATTTTTGATTTCAATTTTAAGTTTCACTCCACGCATTTGGCTTTTAGCGCGCTGACGACATCGCCAAAAGGGCCAACAAGTTTCTCCTCATACTCGACACGGCCAAAAGGCAAAAGACGCCCCGCCAGCTCGATTCGCAACGCTCTAATAGCCACATTTATTTGTCATCAAATGTTGTGCGTAATAGAAATATTTTTCGTTGCCATAAATATGGCCATTCGACTGGACCCGGCTCTAATAACCACAAAATGTGACACAATCAAGCTAAGCGGCGAGCGCGACCCATTTGATGATAACAGTGGGAGACTAAGCGGCTAAAATGAGCTAGAAAAAGTTACAAAAAAAAAAAAAAATGCCTAAGCCTCCAACGAGATTGGCCACAAACCGGTTGAAGCTTAGTCTTAGCCATAACTGGGCGTGTTTAGCATTCGAGAGCTGCGGCACGACCAGCTCGAGTCGGCCTTAATAAGCATAAATAGAAAATTTAATTAGCAAATCAAATGCAATTTGATAAATGAGCGAATGCGACTGGGCATGCAAAAAAGCAAAAAGGGAATGCAAATGCCGCCGGATCCTGGCAGCATTAGTCGACAGCCAACAGACATCGGCTTTGGCTTATTTACTAAATAAGAGTCACTTTGACTAATGAATCAATTTGCCAGGCCGCCAAGTAAACGATGAAGATGTGTGTAGCTGTGCGCATGCAGCCCCACACAGCCTAGGCAGCCCATCGAGCCGAGTCGAGTCGAGTCGAGTCGAGTTGAGTTGGTCGCGGCTGAGTTGAGTTGATTAGGGCGGCCCCCATTAATGACAAGCGCACAGGATATGGATACACAGTCGGCACAGTCCAGACAAGTTCACATGATGACGTCGACCCCAAATACCCTAACCCTGCCCTGCCACGCCCTGCCCCGCTCTACACCAGCTGCAGTAAC
Source organism: Drosophila navojoa (assembly GCF_001654015.2). The sequence continues at coordinate 552,255 of NW_022045902.1, forward strand.
AGCGGCGATGACGTCTCTGTTTATCTGTTTGCTGTTTGTTTGTCTGACTTTTAGATTCTGTGAGTCGCTCTCCCTCTCTCTCTCCCTCTCTCTTGTATTTTAACTTTTTTATATTCTCTGTTTCGGGACGCTCGTCAATTAATTGCAGCAAAAACAACAAACTGAAATGAAATCAACGGCAACGGCAACGGCAACGGCAGCGACAGCAGCAGCGGCAACTGCTATACAAAAGCAGCTTGAGCTAAAGTTGAAATACCGTTTAATGCCCATTGGACACGCCCACTTTTCCCACACTTCACACACACACACACACACACACACAGAGAGGGAGGCGCTATGCGGCATCGTCGCAAGCTGAGGCTGAGTTGCAGCCAGCGCTTAAAAATGCGTCCAAGAGTCAACTTTGACTACAGCATACAAACACATACACACACACAACAAACATTGCATACATATGCTTGTGTGTGCACGTGTGTGTGTGTTTGTAATTGCAGTTTTAGCTTTTTATACCCTATGCTAAAAGAAAGGGATTACGCGTTGCGTTCTGTTTTGTTTATGACTTCTTCGACTATAAAAGAGGCTCAACAATGAGTTCAAGTGGAGTGAGGGTAAACGTTAAGAGATGCAACTATACATACATATATAAAGTTATATTATGTTATATAGTGTATATAATAATATGATAAATATATAATATAAATATATATGTTAGGTAAACTAATAATAAGATTAGTAATATTATAACCATAACTAGAAGAAAGTCAGCTTTCAATATGAATTGGACTATCGAAGATATGTAATTGATTATGAGTATACTAAATGCAGTGTTAATAAATATAAATATAAGAGATTACTTTTTGTTTAGCATGTCATATAATATTTTTTCTATTTTGAAACTCATTGAAAATTAAAGAGAGAAAGCTCGTCATAAATATGTTAGAAATTAGTTTATATTAAAGCAGAAACAAATATTATTCCAAATAAAAAATTAAAAAAAATTTAAATAAAAATAAAAATATATTAGATATATACTATGATATAAGATATATAATATATATTATATATTATAATATATTATATATTATATATATATATATGTATTTCATATACGATCTAAGATATATAATTTTTAAAATATACAAAAATATTATATATAAAAGTTGCCTTACATTACTTGATATATTTTAATGATCAAATGTTCTCAATCTCCACAGACTCTTTAAATTAACTTTTATCGAACCTCTCTACCTCTGCCACCATTCTATGCTCTCTTACTGCTGTACTGCTTAGTGCAGGGTATTTAATCGCGCACTAAGCTCAACTCTAAACTTTCTTAGTTGTTAGCTTTTGCGTTTTGTTTGCGCTGTGTCTGCATCTCGAGTTGATTGCAGCAGCTGCCGCCCACGCCTCGCCAAGCCAAAGCCAAGCCGGCTCGCTTGCTCACCTGCTCTGCCTTTGCCTCTGTCTCCCTCCCATCCTCTCCCTCTCTCCCTTTTGTCAGCTCTCTGCTGACAATTTGTGCATCTCGTGCTCTGATTAATAAATTACAACTTTTTTTATTGTTTTATTTTAATTGCATCAATTTGCAGTTGGAAAATTTTCGCTGATTCAGTGCAAAGCGCAAACAAAAAAAAAAATTAATAAAAAGAAAATTCCCTCTGTTTTTCACTTGGCCGCATTTCCATTTCGTGTTGGCAATGACATTTTTGTAACATTGATTTTTAAGTATTTTATGAAAAGTGATTTCGACTGCTGAGTCATGAGATTTGCCTCCTCTTCTTCTTCCTCCTCTTCTGGCTTGGCAAACTTGGCTGGCAGCACGTGCTGCTGGCTGCTGATTGCTCCTATTCTATCTATTCCGGAGAAGCATCTAATAAACAAGTTTGCAGCATGAGGCATGCCGGGCTGAGCCGTGGCCATGCCACATGGGGCAGCGACTGTGGCGCAGACGCGTGCGGCATTTTTCAGCTGCCTGGCTAATCGCTTGCGTAATCTTAAACGCGTCGTGGCAATTGAAATGGATTGTGCGCTGCGGCTAAGCTGGACTACCTGGTGGAGCTGCCGCATGCTGCAGATGCAGCTGCAACTGCAACTGCAACTGCCGCCGCTGCTAAGTGGTCGTTGCGAGCCTGTTTTATTTTGGGGGCAGCTGTCGATGGGCATGAGCTGATGATGCTGACCCACAATCGATGCTCAAATTTCATTGCATTTTTGCGCGTTGGTTGAATAATTTTTTTTTTAGTTTTTTTTTTTTTTTTTTTTTAGTTTTTCAATTAAATTTCATGCCATGCCAATGTGTCTGGCTGGGAAGCTGCAGCGCCAAGAATAGCTGAACAGCTAATTGCGGCAAGTAGGCAGCAAACAAAAATAAAGACACAGCGTGGATTAAGCAAGAGGAAGAGGAGTGACATGGGACTGGGGGGGGAGCAGCAGTGGCAGCGGCAGCGGCAGCAGCAGCCTGTGCGCCGTGGGTCATCATAAAAACATTATGGCTAGGCCTGCAAAAAGCAAACAAGAGCTGCAACTGGTGGAATTTTTCAAAGGAATTGCAGCCACTCACAGAAAGGGGGCGCAACAAAGGGGGCGACAGAGGGACCGAGGCAGAGGCAGGGCGCAGCTGCAGATGCCACAAAGCAAAACGTCGCCTGGTTATGTGCGTGTGTTTGTCACTGCGGTTTGACAGGCAACATGCGAGAATTTGATGAGCATGGCAAAGGGGCACCGTTCCAGCTACCTCTCTCCCCCTCTCTCCATCTCTCTCTGTGTCTCTGTCTCGCTTACACTGCTTGATGAATGCGCGCAGCTCGTGTGTAGTCTTTTGGGTGGGTGTGTATGGGGCTTTGGGGGCCACAGACAACTATGTTGTGCACACACACACACACACTTATTGATATACTATGTATGCTTATGCAGGTATGGAAAGGTCATGTTGTCTGCCTATTGTTGGCGTCACGCCGTCGGCGTTTGTCGCTGGCGTGCGAACACGTTTCGCTCACAGATTGGAGCGCACAGGTGTCTTTGGGGGCTTGGAGCGCTAGGCTCCAGGGGCTGCGATCAATGGGCAATGGGCAGTGGCCAGGCCACGAACAGCGCTGCGATTGGCCTTTTTATTCATTTCTGTTGTTGCTGTCGCCTGTCGCCTGTCATTCTTTTCACTTGTTTTATTTTGTTTTCAGAGACCTAAAACTTATTTCATTTATTGGCATGCTTATTGTTTATTATTATTATTTATTGTTGATATTGTTTGCAGTAAAGCACGAATTAAGTGACAGCTTCTTAGATAATTGTGAACGTTAAGAGTTGGCGGCTAACAAAAGCTGCTTGATATACAAAGCAAACACTCGGCGCACTAATTAGCAGAATGACAATGCTCATTGCTATGAAACTTGACTTAAGGTGTTTGCTATCTAAGCAATGCGAATGATGGAATGTTGCCTGGGTAGGGAATATAATAATAATAAATAAAAATATATAAAATATATAAAAAATAAATATATAAAAATAAATTATTACAAATATAAAAATATAGAATATTTGATCAAGTACAACAGCTTGATTTCTTTTTACTCTGAGCTGTACTAAATAATCCTTAATTGAAGTCACTCTATGTGTTAAGTTTTCTCATCTGCCTTGACTCATACATATATCTTGCTTTGCCTTTTGAAACTGTTCTAATACAAAACTCTTTAGCCGCGTCTAGTCTGTTCTAGCTTTCTCCTCTAGGCTAAAACCAGTACGAATATTATCTCTGCCTTCTGCAAACTTTCTCTTAATTCATGTCGTCTTGCTAATACCTTCAACTGTCATAGCTTCGCACTCATCTACCGATGATTTGCTTTTGATGGCACTATTCAGTGATGCACCTTGATGTGTCAGCACTCGAGACGACGGTTTGCATTCGATAGTCTAACAGCCCAATGGAGACTGCGAGGCAAAAACCAATTTTAGCCAAGACACTCGAGTCGGCAGCAACAAATTATGTGAGATGTGTAACAGATGCGACGTGACTTTGATGTAGATGCTACCAAATGTGGAACAGCTGTCAAAAATGCCAGCCAACAAGCAATAATAACAACAACAAAGCAAAACTGAGCCGAAGCGAATTGGTAGCTTGTAATGCAATTTTAATAGCAAGCGAGACGACAACATTTTATGCCAAATTTTGTGGCCCTGACCTTGTTTAATATTGTTTTTGACGTATTCATAATTTTCTTGCGTGCGTATTTCGCATCCATAATTAAAATGTTTGCTGCAAGTCGCACTTTTAATGGCCAGATAAAAAGGTTTTTTTGTTGTTCAAGCTAAATGCTGATATGCTGACCACCCGGCGGGGGGGCAGCTGCTAACCAGCTTGCTGGCTGGCTGGCACCGTGGGCAGCATTTAAGCCTTTGTTAATTATCGCAATACTGCAACATGTGGCATGTCTGAGTGACGTCTCCCCCCTCTCTCTCTCTCTCTCTCAGTCTCTCTCCCCAGCTGTCTCTTTGTTGCCTGGCCTTTGATGTGCCGCCAGCCTTAACTTTGACCTTAGCCTTAACTAGCTGATAACTATGACAAAACAAGCTGCCTTGTGATGGATTATGGCTCGTTAAGCTCATCAATGCTGTGCAGCTAATGACATATGAGACGGGCCATAAAGTACGACATTATTTAATTACGACATTTACTGATTGGAAAATAAATAGAATCAATAAAAGTTTCAATAAACACAGAAGCTAATTAACTGAGGAAAACAAAAGTATTAAAAGCTAAGAGCACAATTAAGCGGAGAATAGAGAAAAATATTGTACTGGAAGCTCAACTGTAATTAAAATGATTTTATTTGTAATTAAAAGTACAAAAAAAAAAAGAATTTAAATTAAGTAATATTTAAAAATAATATATTTAAATTTCAATAATTTACATAAAAAAAGGAAATTTTAATTAATTAATATTTTAAAAATATATATTTAAATTTCAATAATTAACACAACCTTAGCCAATTCTTGTTGATATTAATATTTGATTTTGATAACTATGTTTTATTTATTTTACATAATTTTTAATTTATGTTTTGATACTCTGCCAAAAACTACATTTCATCTAAATGTTTTGAAATGTAGAAAATAGAAGTTTTTAATGCACGAAAGCTTGACTGAAAGCTGTTTGATATAAATATGTCTAGCTGCTTGCTATGAAACAGAGCTAATTTCTCATTCGTCAAGATTTCAAAAACAAGTGAAATGAGAAAACAAACAAATGCCACACTGCTTGCTATATATAAGATCTTCTCTTTGATGTGACGTAAGCAACAACAACCTTTGACCTAAGCAGCCTCTTGCCATTGCTGCTGCTGCTGCTGCGGCTGCTGCCTGTCTAATTGAATTGCAATGCAGCAAAAACAACAGCAGCAACCAAAAACAACAACAACAACACAGCAACAACAATATAGGCAGCAGCAACAAGAAAGAAATATGAAATCTTCTAATTGGCAGCGCCGCTCGCCGTCAATGTTGGCACGTTGTTTGGCATGCAGACGCAGCAGCAGAGCAGCAGCAGCGCAGCAGCAGCACAGCCGAGGCTCAGCTGAGATCAGCAGCAGCGGCAGCGGCCTCAACATGCATTTCCTTTTTGGGCTCTCAGGCAAGCGACGCATAGAAATTTTCTTTATAAATCAGTTAATGTTGTTGTTGTTGTTGTTGTTTTAGCTGTTGTATGTTGTATGTTGTTGCTCTGGCTGTTGTTGGTTGTTGTTCAAGCAACAAGCAAAAGTACAAAGCAAGTTGTTAAAATTCCTGTTTAAAGTTTTGTACGCACATGCAACAGCCACGCAGCTCTCCCCCTGTAGCCGCCTGCAACAACTTCAAAGGAAGCTGCTGCTGCTGCTGCTGCTGCTGCTGCTGCTGCTGCTGCCTGCTGCATGTTTGCATTAAAGACGCATTTTGTTTGCTCAGATCCGAGAGACGCAGACGCAGACGAAGACGAAGACGCGGACGCCATCCGCAGCGTGTTAGAATACACAACATGCCGTCTACAAACAGTTGGGGCCACTCATAATCAGGTTTTAGCCAGAGCTCAGCCTCCAGCTTGAGAGTCAGAGCCAGAGACAGAGCTGGAGCTGGAGCTGGAGCCTCAGCCTGGACGTTGGGCTGAAAAAGGGAGTAAGTCGCTCTGGCTTTGGCGTTGGCGTTCGCCTATTGACTTGGCTGCACATGACTGCACAAAAGAGCAGCAGCAGCAGCAGCCGCAGCCGTAGCAGCAGCAGTTGCTGCTCAGGTGGGCCAAGGCTAGGGCGGCTGCTCGACGCTAGCTAAACAATTATGGCAACGGCCTCGCATTGGCCAAGCAACAACAAGAGCAACAACAACAACAACAACAACAACACGGATGATAATGATGAGCACGTTGCCAACGGCCTCAGCTGCTGCCTGGTGCATGCCCCATGCCACATCCTTCGCTCGTCCATCTAACTAGCAGCTCCTATCTATGCATCTATAGTTATTTGTATTATTATTTTGCGTTGTTTTTGCTGCGTGTCTTTTGTGGCTCTTGTTGTTGTTGTTGTTGTTGTTGGAGTCTTCGTCTTTGGCTCAGTTTCAGTGCAACTTTTGATGCATTCGCATGTGTGTTGTCCTGCCTCGTCCACCACTTCCCTCACGCCCTTGCCCATTGCTATTGTTGCCTTTCGGTTTTATTTATAGTTAAAGCTGCTTTAATGCTCGCCGGATCTGTATGCCTGTACCCCTTCTGTCTCCCACTCTCCCTCTCTCTGTCTCTGTCTCTCTTGCTCAGTCTCTTGGCTTGGCTGAGCTGTTCGGGTCGCCTGATGATGCTCGCAAGCTTAAAATCATCATAAATGCATGGTTACACAAACACGGCTGCAGACAGCCAGCCAGACGTTGCCAGCGAGGGGCGTACGAGCAGTTATAGAGCGCTTAATCAACTGCACAGCCTATGCTTCAAATAACTACAGTTGCCCACTTCCAATTTCCGCTCCAGTCGCAGCGAGTGATGTACGTAAGCTTCTAGCATTTATATGTTTCATTTCAGCCTAGGCTGCAAAGTTTTCTTTCCGCCCGTTTCAGCACTTCCAATGCATTCCAGAGTTTAGCATGCACTCACACTGCCAGCTCTCTCTCTCCCTCACTCTTACTCCTTCTTTTGCCATTCACTGTGAGCGCCTATGCCAGCTCTCTCCACTCTTATATTATGGGTTATTCTTATATTAGACTCTTATAATTCCTTTTTTAAGCAACTGCAGCTTGCAATGACAATTTATATTTGTTATTTAACTATATTTTTTATCACTTTCGCCAACTGTTGGAGCTACCCACGTTCGGTGCAATACATGCAAGTTAATGTTCTGGGTGAGTGGGGCTGCATTTTAGTTTTTATTTTCGTCATTTTCAAGTGATTTTTTTTCTCTACTTTTTGCTCTGCTGCTGCTGCTGCTGCTGCATTTCTTTGCGTTGCGGTTTTCACGTGTTGCCGTTTGCCGTCTCTGCAAGCCTTCCACTCGCAGTTTGTTTGTTTGTTTTTGTTGTGACTGCCATGAATAAGCAGCATAAAGCGAAAACAAAAAAAACAAAAGCCAAGCAGAGCCGCCACCAACTGACCCGACCCGAAGCGTCGGCAAGCGCTGCCCACGCCGACGCAGCGTCAGCGTCAGCGGCGCAGCTAGCGTTTGGCGTGCTAATAACTCAGCATTTGTTTTAATATTTGTTGTTGTTTTGTTTTTGCTGTTGATTTGTTGCTTTGCTGAATGACTTTTTTATGCTGCGCTTGTTTGTACGTGTGTGTGTGTGTGTGTGTGTGTGTTTGCCAATTTTTTGTGTGTCTTTTGTGTGTTTTATTTGGTGTTCTCTTTGTTTTTAGCAAGTTTGTTATTTATTCTATACACAGTTTTTGCCCTTGCTGCCGGTTTTAGTTTTTGGTAAATTATTTTCTGGTAGCCGCATAAATACCCACACAATTTATCAACTGGGCTTAGAAGATATCTTAACTTCTTTTTGTCTCTCTATCTCTTGCTCTCCCTCCCTCTCTCACTCTCTCTCTCTCTCTATTCCGCTCATATTACGTTTGGCTTTGTTGTCGCAGCTCGTTCATCAGGCTTGAGAACATATTGAACATCATCACTTAATAATATTGACACTTTGTTGCCGCGTTTTAGATGACGATTTAGATTCTGATATATGAGTGTGTGTGTGTATATTTGTTGTATATTTCTTTGTCTGCTCCATTTACATTTACCCGCAGCGCCCAGCGCCTACGATTACGATCCCAAAATAAGAGAAGAATAAAAAAAAAAAAAAAACGAGCCACGCACACAATCAGCAAATTAAGTGATTATGTTAACCGGTTGTTGTTGTTGTCTTTGTTGCTTTATATGAAAGGCTGCCAGGCAGCCAGCCAGCCAGTGAGCCAGCCGGGCCCAAAAGCAGAAATTTACATGAAAATTAACTTGTTATGTGCCAAGCAACAACAACAACAATAACAACAACAGCAGCAACAATAACAACCAGAGCAGCAACAGGCAGCGACAATTTGAACAACACAAACTGTAACCGAAGAAACCCAGGCAATCCAAACAACCGAAGCCAAAGCCGACTCCAGTTGGGTTCCAGTTGGACTCCAATTGGCTAGCTGCTAAGTTGTCTTCAGTTCATTCTTTCATTTCTTAAAGCCGGCAATAATTTGGTATAATTTCAAAATTAGAGCTCATCAACCATACCTCTCTCACTCCCACTCATTCTCCCTCTCTGTCCCTCTCGCTCTCTGTCTCTTTTGAGCCCTTGGCCATGCTCGGCTGCCTGTTGCTTGAGCCATAACTAAATATAGTATCATATAATACATACACATACACATGCACATAAAGTTTATATCCAGCACTCATATGTCGCAGCATTCCCCGTTTTAGATTAGATAAAAGGCAAGCAATTTGCATAGTTTCTGATTGGACTGTGGGAAACACAAACATTTCTCTCCCAGCGACAGCACAAAGCAACGGCAAATTGTATTTTAGTTTAGCCACAAACTAAAACGTGCTCGAATCAAACCAAACCAAACCAAACTAACTACCAAAACTTTTCTTTCCGCACAAAATATAAAACTTTTGCTACATTTTTATGATGCTTTGCTCTGATTATGAGCATTTTGTCACGCAGCATCTAACAGCTGGGAGATGATATCTAGAGATCTTAAATAGCATACATATATGTAATATATATAACTGACTATCTTATAGATCATATCTGCTTCTGCTCTAGTCAAGTTGATGTCTGACTTAACCGATTGCCTCAGTCTTGATATAATCCATCATATTTAAGGTATTTTAGCCGCTCTATATCTGAGATAGTTTATATATGTATTCACTTACGAAACGGGCTAATATATCATATAGTTGTCAAATGCAAAGGGAAACGGAAGAAGAATTCAAACTTATTTTATGCTAACGTGAAACTTTAAAGATTAATCAGATACATGAGCTATACTTCTATAAGCATACTCACTACTCCTCTCTCTCTCTCTCTCTCTCTCTCTCTCTCTCTCTCTCTCTCTCTCTCTC
>NW_022045902.1:561809-591264 GCF_001654015.2 Drosophila navojoa
CTCTCTCTCTCTCTCTCTCTCTCTCTCTCTCTCTCTCTCTCTCTCTCTCTCTCTCTTTCTCTCTCTCTATCTGTCCACACGACGTGCCTTGGACTTGTTCAATTTGAAAAGAATTACATAAAGCCATGAAAAGTAAGAGAGACCAGCCCAAGGTCAGCCGTTGCAGCCACTAACTAGATAAGACAAGTTCTTGAAGAACCCAACTAAAGTGGGCAAAAAACTGTATGTCTAGCAATCGCCCTTTGTGAGCTATGCACGAACTTTGATATATTTCGTATTTTTTGCTTTTGGCTGCTTGCGACTTCCGTCTGACAAATTTTTAGATTTTCTAAATGTTATTTGCAACACGTACGCGCCGAGCCCAATCAAAGATGGGTCTCTGTTGCTCTGTGGCTGCTGCCGCAGCTGCCGCAGAGGGGGACTGAGAGGGGAGCAGCTGTGGCTGAAGCAGCGGCTGCTGTTTGACTCGTTTAATTCAAATTAGCTCGCTTTATAAACGAAGCCGTTGATGTCTCTGTCGATGAGCTGACACAGAATTATCTATGTGTATGTATATAGGCTTGATATATGCATATGTATGACTATATATATATGCATATAGAATTGCGTTTTGATTCGGTTTTTTCTTCGGCCGCTTTGGTGTCTCCAGCTCTGGCTAATTTATGACCACAGCGCCATTATAATTCTCACTCTATGCTCTATAGCTATAGCTCTCTCTCTCTCTCTCTCAGTCTCTGTGTCTTTCTAGCCGTCTAATGTTTATTCAAATCTGCTTTGCCTTTTGCAAAAATCTTGAACTGGAGTGAAAAGTCTGCGACAGTTTTGTCTGCCACGTCTAGACGCAGGAAGCCTTCGCAAGCTGCACTTGAACTTGAGACACCCCTACTTTTAATCTGTTTTGCTTGTTGTGTTCTGCTTTTTTTTTCCTCCAGTCATTAGGGGCACTCCCCTCGCCCGCTCGCTGGGAACATCATGTGAGCGTTTGAACAAAACATTCATGAATGGGGGCTGCCCTGGGAGGCGCATTGATAAGCAGCCGAGTATCGTTGTCGCCTTGTTAGGCACTTGAAACTGGGAGGCAGACGGGGCAGAGGGGCAGAGAAACAGAGAGACAATCACACACACGCTCACACACACACTCGGGCAGCCAGACACCTTTTGTTTAGCCGTAGATCTTGATGTCTGCCGGCTCATTGGGGTTGCTTAGTGGTTGCTGCAGCACAGCGACTGTTGCTGCCACAGAGCCGCAGCAACGCCTGCTGCCGTGCTCCCTGCGCAACTATTGTCAGGCTGTTAATTAAAGATTTCTATTGGCATTTGTTAAGCAAGCATTTGCTGCTGAGCTAGCTTATTTAAATGCATATACATACATATATATATGAATATATATATCCATTAGAGGAGCTAAGCTCTTCACTCGCAGTTAATTGAAAACTTTGGCTTGTCGCACGCTGCGTATACTTAATACGCTTGCAGTTGGCCAACAGTTGATTCTTGAGTAGTTCAGCTCTGGCTAAGCTTTGTGCAACATTTGGCTTAGGGCTAAGTGGCACGTGTCCATGGCCACATTACACTATCTGTGGCTTCTCGAGTTACTTTTGCCACCGCTGCTGCTGCTGCTGCTGCTGCTGTGGCTTGGTTATTATTGTAACAAGGCCAAAAAGCCAATCTAATTGTGATATGTGGCCAAGTTGACGACGTTTTATCATTGCATTAAGCGTGTAAACGTGTAACAGCTGCTCGCAGCTGTGCCAAGACTTTTACTAAATAATATTCTGCAAATTCAATTAACATCAATTAGGCAGACTGAGAGAAGAGAGCTACAAGTTTTAATTGGCACAAAGTCAACTGTAAATGAGCTGCAATAAATAATATGGCTTCCAGCAATGGCAACAGTTAAGTGATTCTAATTTGAATTTCACTCGAGCATTTTCCATTTGAATTTGCTTTTGATAACACTTAAGGCATGTGTGCTTAAAGTTCTTTCAATTCAATATTTATATAATTTATCAATAAGTATTTATAAGATAATAATTAAGCTTGATTAAAAGTGCGTGCTCTATAAATATTTTGTTTAGATGTATTTAAAAGCATTTACTAAAATACAGGTTTAATTAAATAAATTAATAAATATAAATAAATTTTGTTTGTGAAATTAAAACTAATTTTATATATGCAATGCCAAATTTTAGTTTTAATAATAATTATTAATAATGCAAATAATAACAAAAAAATGTAAATACAAAAATTTGATAAATGCTTTTAAAATAATATTACTATACTATAAAATATTTTAAAAAATACAAAATTTTACTTTAAGTAAAATTAATTTTAAAGTCATTTTAAATAAATACATATACATAGCTACGTTGATAAAAATATCAGTAAGCCCTGGTTACTTACTAAAGAATATTAATATGGATATACAAAAATGATTTTGCAATAAAAAAAAAAAAAAAAAAAAAAAAAAAAAAAAAAAAACACTGTGATAAATGTATTAAATCAATAGTTGTAATATTTAGTATTTAATTATAATATCTACTTTTTATAGCACAAGTTTGCACATTTTATATAACAATTATATATGTTCTATTATTATTACATTATTATTATTTTACTCTAATATATAATAGAATAGAATAATAGAATGTAGTTGTAAGGGCTATCAAACTATTATTATTATTCTTAAGCAAGTCTAGTAACTAAAACCATTGACTAAGACAACAATAAAAATATTATACATTCGCCTGGTAGGCAAACCCGGAACTGAAGAACTCATACACCAAGAAGTATATAGCTATATATACTATTATTTTAACTGTTGATTCTAAGATTCTAAGACAATAGTCAAAATGTATAGAAATAAATCTATTTATGTATTTTTGTCACACGATATCTGTATGTATATAGCAAATAAAATTTTATTGACAAAGAGTATAAATATAATTTTTTATACAAATTTTGTATTGTCTGCCAGACATTTAAGGCAGTTCAAACTAATCAAGCAAACAACTATCATAGCATAGCTGCAAATATTATATTACATTCTTCTTTCAAACTCACATTCTCAACAAAGAACCAAAAAAGTTTAGAAGAGTTCACTTTGAAACATTCAACAGCTGACGGTGCAAACCTTTGACTCACCTGAAATGTCATGCACTGCCAAAAAAAAAAAATCACAACAGCAACAATGAGAGGCCACGCCCTTGCAGAGTGGGCTAAATGTTTTGTCACATTATAATAGTTGTTGCTCCAGTTGAAGTACATGAATATATAATGTTTATATTTAAGCCAACATTAAGTAGCTTGTAAAGTAAACAGACACACAAACACACATTGTTTCAATGCCAGGCGTGTGTGTGTGTGTGTTTGTGTTGCTTGTAAAATGCCAGTTGAATTGTCAATTTGTATACAAAATGCAAGCAAATATAAACATTAACACACACACACACATACACACACACAGAGAGACATTTAAATGGCAGACAAGCAGAGAAAAGTTGTCAACTGTCAAATTTAATCATGGATATTATTAAACCAGGCTAACAGCGAGCGAGATACATGGCTCGATAAGCGACATCCAGCCAAAACAAAAGCAAAATCAAAACAAAAACAAAAACAAAAGCAATGGCAAAGGCAAGAGCTGCTCAATGCCAATTGCATCTAATTAGAGTAGAAGACACAGCTATCCAATTAGAGTGCTGTACAATTAGATTTGTATAGACGAGTTGCACTAAAAGTCACTCTTATATTTACCTCCTTTGGGCAAATGGCGTGCAGACGCTTCCGTTTCCGCTTTGCACAATATCCAATTAGAATTTGCAGCTGCGCAGGCGTCGCGTCCAATTTGACAGCACTAGAAAATTTCTTACTTTACTTATTTAATTATTTTGTAATTCTCAATTTTTTTTTTTTTTACTATTAATTTTATGATTTTTGCACTTTGTTATCAATTTGCACTGTTGTATAGCGGATGCAACGAATCGTATCCTGTTGCACCAACTAAAACTTTGGCACTTTATCAAATTCTATATCTATTTTAACTGTAAATGCAATTTGTTACTGAGACTTCTTAGGCAGCGGGAGCGAGAGGCACTTCTGGGCACAACACACAAACAATAGATTCCGAATGAATTTCATGAATTTCTCATAGATTTTCTTTAAAATTCTCGATCAATTTTTGTTTATTTCTTTTTTGTATTACGGAATTTGCGAATTTTGTCGTCATGTGCGAAAGACGAACGAAAGGCGAAAGAACAAAACGAGCGGCCGCACCGAATTTTGTCGTACGAGCGCCTAAAATCAACTGACTCGAAACGCGAAACGCAGCGCGTCGTTTCACTCAAGCGCTCGGTTGCCGCTGCGCTGCACTCAGTTGAGCGCTTCTCACTCACGGTTCGACTGCAACCCCGTTGCAATCGAACCGAGGCGTCGCGACTCGCTCGCCAACCAGTTCGGCTACTTTTGCGTAAGTTCGTTTCAATTCGCGTCGTTCCAGCTTCGCTCGCTCACAAACCTGTTTGGCCCTCGCTGCCGCCGCCTCTGCCGCCGTTGCTTCTGCTGCTGCTGCTGCTGCTGCTTTGAGTGTGTTGAGCGTAAACAGGTTTCGTTATGTTGCGAGCGCATTGCGCTTAATTACTCAATTATGCTGCCAACACTCAAAGAGCGCGTGCGAGCGAGATGCAGATAGAGTGTCTATGTGTGTGTGTGTGTAAGTTCGAGTGAGTGCAATTTAGCGGTTATAGTTTAGAGATTTATTGTTTTATCTAGCTAAACTCACAGCTCCAGCGATGCAGCTAAAGATATTCTCAGTTCATTACAATGTTGGAGAGCTGCTTTTATAACACGCAGACATTGTTGTTACCTGGCCAAAGGATTTTCAACTCGGATCGGGCAATATAAAGGCGTCAATTTGATGATCGTGTGAAATTCGAACTTTAATGAGCCGCGTACCTGACTGATAGTAAATATACGTAGAGTTAGGGTCAATGTGCAGCGTGTCTAAACTCTTCTTCTTGTTCTCTCTATATGAGCTAGGAACTAGGAAATCCTTGAGCACTCATAAATATTTATGCAGCTCATGTTCCATGACTGTCCCAACACCCATTCCCATTCCCATTCCCATTGCCATTTCTATTTCCATTTCCATTTCCATTTTTCCATACACATTTTCATTTACCATTTTCATGCCCATTCCACGAACAACTCTTTCTCGCTCATTTTGCATCTCTCGTCAAATTCTTTAACTTGGCAATTTGTTACGGTACTTTTGCTGTTTCGCAGCTCCAACTGCAGCTCCCAGCTCCGACTGCGGCTCTGTATTTATGCAAGCCAACGTTGTCGAGAAACTTAAAGAAGATGCCGCATGGCCAAGCGACTGTGTCTCTGTGTGTCTGAGAGAGAGAAAGAGAGAGCTGACTTGTATATGTGTGTGTGTGTGTGTGTGTGGATATTTGTGTGACAAGTGTCTTTCATTAGCATAAGTAAATCTTCTCGAATCCTCAAATTTATTTGTCAACACTTGACAATTTCATTGTTGACGCTGAAAGCGCAGCTGTAAACGAGACTCGAGCTACAAGACTCGACTCTCGAGTCGAGACTGGAAACTCCGAAACTCCCGAGCTACGAGTCTTGGCTAACAAATCATGATTTCTGTCTAGCACGTCATTTTGGCATAGCCCAGCTTCCTCTCTACCCAGACAATGGCCAGTGTCCAAGTCCGAGCCGTTCAACTCCAGCTACGGCTTAAATCAAAGACAAATATTTGCCCACAAGCAGACAACATTAGCTTTGCTTTAAGCCCTTTGCGCAATGTGTGAACATTCAGGATAAGATCTTAAGACCAGATCGTAAGGCATTAAGTCAAATATGTGCTAAGAAGCCGAGCTAATAGTTGGAAAAGACTCAGATGTAGAAATTCTTCTGATTTAGTGCGATCTTTGAAGAGCTCTGCAGGATATATATAAAATATATTCGGTATCAGATATAACTCTCAGAAGAGCATTAAGGTAGTTAAGTAAAAACAAATTTATAATACATAATAGGTTGGCATAATGCTCTTAATACTATTTTGTTAATAATTTCTTATATAAAAAAAATCAAATATAATAGAATAACTATATATATATTTTTTTTATTACATATTATGATTTTCTGCGCCATATTTTAATTCTTTTAAATTCTTACTAAGCATTAAATCATTTTTTTTTTTATTACAACTTTCTAAAGGAGTTTCTTCTTTTTAATTTGGCTTCCTTATTGGCTATATAAATATATATAGTTTTACATATATATGTTTATATACATTTATATATATTTACAGCTGCCTTTCACTCGCAGCTTTTATTATATTATGACGCTTAATAATGCGGCATTAGGCACTGAATGGTGGCCAGAACGTTGGCCATGTCTAATTGCTGCCTGGCTGCCTGGCTCCCCCTGCCCAGCCCATCGCCTGGCCAAGAAAATTGGCATCAGCTGGGGCTGCTTTGGCCAAGATGGCGTTAAATTCGACAGCTTGGACTTTTCTTATCGCGCTTATCTGCGCAGTGTCAACGACGACGTCGTCAGCGTCGCCTCGGCCTTTTGTTGTTGACCATAACCGTGACTCTGGCCCTGGCCGCAGCTATAGCCGTGGCATTATGGCCCAAACACTCCATGACCAACAATGGCCAGTGCCATTCATTAACAGCTACGGCTTTGTCCCTCTGTCTGCGGCATCATCTTTTGAGCCGAGGCAACGATTTTGGCATGCGGCATGCGGCAGGCGTTCATGGCACTCGTAATGCCAAACGTAATCTCAAATTACTGCAAATTTTCGCAGCTCACCTTTTGCTATTATGCATTTTCCCTGCTTTTCCATATGTTTGCCAGCAACTCTTGCATTATTTTGATTGTTGAGCATTTTATTATCATGTCAATAAGCCGGTCTTTTATGCCACCTAATGTATCTGTTATGCACACACATACACACACACACACACACACACAGTCACATTGAGTCGTATCTTAACGCATTTCCGCCATGCACAACTTGTTGCAGCATCGTGCCCCGCCTCCGCTCCCTTAAGCCTTGCACCTGCCCCATCGCATCCGCGGCGATTACCGTGTGGACAGGTGCGCGCTGAAGGCCATTGAAAAGCGTTTGATAGCGGCCCAGACACTGAATGCATTTTATGATTTGTTTCTGCCAAACATCAGCTCGCATGTGAGGAAATGTAAACGCCGCTGGAGAAACACTTAACTTTATCTTCGAGTTAAGCATCTATATAGAAAATATTTATATTGAAAATAAAGGAAAAGACTTTCCAAGCAACTTCAGAGACGGTCTGGCTGATCGATGCCCAGAGGAAACTAGTTGCATGCGTGCTATTCAGCATGTGTGCATAGATATGCAGCTAAGCATGTGCGCATGTGTGCATTTATGCATGTATGTATGCATGCTTCTATAAGTATGTATGCATGTGAATTATGAATATATGCACTCAGGTATACGTACATGCATGTGCCCATGTACATGCACATGCATGTTAGCTTCCACATATATGCATATAAACATTCTCTTAGGTCAGCAGCTCATTTAGTTTCCATTTGGCATAGCTGCAGATGCCTACTATGCGATTCTCATAATCATATATCCATATATAAATGCTGGCCCAGAGTGCCCTTCTCTGCAATTCTCAATAATCGACCTAGACAACTAATCAATTTCATAGTTAACTCAATGTGTCAGCCCATATCGCACCTCGGCCATTAGCCGCTCCTAAATGCTGCTCAAGCACTCGGATCGGCACCTGTTCCAAGGCATTGGCTTTGACAAACCCCAGGCCAAATTGGGATTGCGACAATTGCCATGTGTACATACATCATACAGAACTTTAATTGTGCCTGGCACTCAATCTTTCAATCACGCCCGTCCGCCGTGCCGCAGTTGCAACAACAACAAGTTGCCCGACGTCGCATGCAGCCACGCGGATTACATGCGGCTGAGTGAGCGCGGTGAAGGACGACGAGGCATGCGAGTCGACTCGAGTCGAGGCAGGGCAATATAATCTATATAATCATAAGAGTGTACCATGTTGTAACATAGCCAGCACAAGAGGAGCAAGCAGAGCCGGCACTGTCTGTCCCCTGCATCTCTTGGCTCGCCCCGCCGCACGCATTTGCGACATGTTGTCAACTCGAATTGCGTTCGACTGATTGAAGGCAGGCCCAGCCCAGTCGACGAGGCCGAGGCACTGCGACAAGTTGATGGCCACATGGCCATGGCCATAGTCAAAGCCCAAGCCAAAGCCAAAGCCAAAGCCCTGGACAGTGGTGCTTGAGAGCTACAAAGTAGGCAAGAGCCCAAGTGGTCCGTGACTCTAAACTGAGCCACAGACAGGTTTGGCGTCTTCGCTTTAGCATTTCGGGTAGGCGTTGCAGATTGATCAACCGAGTTGGCCAGAGACGTCGCGACATTTGTCTAAGTCGCTGCCTTGTTTACGTTTGCGCTTTGCAGCGTCATGGATGAGCTGTGCAGCTGGACAGCGAAGAGCTGAGCACACCGTCCCAGCAGATGCGGCCACGTCTATAAGTTTGCCTCGTACAAACATTTCAAGTAATTTCGCCATCAATCTTTCACTTTTGCACTCGTTTCGGACAGGGCCCATGACCTTGTCCTCATGTCCTCTGCCCACTCGCTCAACCTGAGCCTGTGCGGCTCGGCTGCTGCATGCGTACAGTTTATTTTGATCTTGGTGTCTCCACGATTTGCATAACTTGTCATCTTCAGCCGACGAATAGCAGCAGCAGCAGGAGGAGGCGGAGGAGGAGGAGGAGGATATGCAGGAGGAGGAGTTGCCACAGCACAAGGCAGAGTTCATTGTCAGTATCAATAAATATCAACGCGCTGAGCGACAACTTCTTTTCAGTGCCCCAAGCACAAGGTAGTTGTCCCATCCTCAAGCACATCCACATCCACATCCACATCCTCTCATGTTGATGCCGAGTGGCACTGATGAGGCCATCGTATGTCAGCAGCAGTTTTTCGTGTGGCGGTTAACATTTTGCTATTTTATGAGCACTGATATAAATGATCTTTTAATTAATATCACTTTAGATAGACCCGGCCGGCCAGAGTGGAGGCCAGCCAAAGCCGTAGATGAAGCTGAAGCCGAACGCGAATTGATGGAGCATTCTTATTATGCAAAGTGATGTTTACGATTATGCATTGGGATCGGAGTCAAATGCAACGTCAACAAGCGCTTGGCCAATTGTCTCAGTCGTCTGGCTCTTAAATAGCTTTAATGACATCCCAGCCCATGGATTAGGGCTTAAAACTGGCTGGCTCGACGCTCCTTAAACCTCGCTCGTCTAGCTGGTCAATACCCGGGCCGCTCGCTCTACGCTGTTCCTCATGTGACCAGTCAATGATAATCGGATCAGATTACCATTCTGATAATGTTAAAAGCTTTTTGCAATTTGCCATACAAATTGTTGTTGCGCTCGCTGCGAGTTATTTTGCACTTAGCCAAGGACGTACGCATCTACCCATGCCTGACCATATGGAAATAGAACATTAATTCCACCCTAAAATAGGCAAATCAAATGGTTTTATTTCGGGACACGAATCGAATCACTTGAACAGCTCGAGCTGAGAGACGCTGAGAGAGTTGGTCAAACTTAACAGATAAGCGAGACGATATATGGAAACTGGAAACGTTTGTGATTTATGTTGGAATGGCGATAAGTGAACCACAGTTTCAGATGGAATTGCTAGGAATATGTGTTAAGAGATTTATGTTGCGCTTAAAGAGCAACTACACATAAATAGTGGAAGTTGTGAGATAAAAGACTTGGTAATTTGAAGATCTGCTATTTATATGTATAAATAGATATATGATATACCATGTGTAGTTACTAATGGTGTAGATGATTAACTGGAAAATGAGATTAAGGGCAATTCTATATATCATTGGCATATATATTACATCGAACTTTATTAGTATTACCATTTACTAGAACATTAATCTAAGCATTATTATGAGCAGCAGTATTATTATATTATATTTATATGATATTATTATATTGATGTTAATAATAGTTTTTACATTTATATAAAATATATTTTTAACTCTAGCATTACAATTAGCATTAGCATTGACATAAGTATGATCACTCTTATTAGAATTAGCATCCACATTGTCAGCAATAAGTATATGGACGAATATTATCATTAGCATCAGCTCTTGTACCATATTTATAATAATATTCTTAAGTTTTACCCTATATACCCTATATGTATATAGTACATATGTCTTTATAAAAAAACGTGTAACAGTCCCCCATATTTTGCGCTTTTTAAAACTCATCCATCTAGTTCGCTTACAGTCCTGGCCATGCGGCTATGGCCAGCTATCTGCCGTATGCACAGCTCGTGTGATAAGATCGCATTGGTAATGTTAATGGTATGGAAAGCGGCGGCGGCGCTAGTTGCTGTCGGTGCTTTGCACATTTCGGAAAATGAAGTCATTAAATGCTATTACAAAGCGTAATTGTTCACAAATTATGCCTCGCGCATTCCACGGCATAGACAGGAACCCGACACTTCCTCCAGATAGTCGTCGCATACACCCTACAGACACACAGATGTCTGTATGACTCTGACTATGAGTGTGACTCTAGTATGAGTATGAGTGTCTGTGTCTGCGTGCATATGTGTGTATACACACGCCCCAGCACTGTGCATTTACACCACTTAGCTATCTTAATTATAGGCCCAGAGTGCCACATCAACTGCACACGCTTTCTTTCAGTGTAACCTAGGTTGGGCTGGGTTGGGGTGAGCCAAGCTCTTTGTGCACCTGTCATACAGAGACTGAGTGTGCGAATGAGTGACACTTGCCCCAGTTGCCACTAAAAAGGCCAACGAATTAACATATTTATTATAACAACTAAAAACCCGGGGAAAATGCTTCCAATTTGGCGAACAATGCCCATTGCATATGAAATTCCAGTTAATATACAATTTATTACGCATCATCGTTGGCATTTATGGAGGAGCCGAATAGCGGAGCTGTTGAACTCTCAACTGTGACGCGAGCACCGTCAATTGAATTATATGCCCGATATACCCAGTGCATTCTTATTTTTGCCAACTCATCGCACAGAAGGCAAAAGTCATGTGAACTTCCTGAACCAACCCAAACCAAACCAAGACAGACAGACACTCAACAGCGAAGCGATTCTCTGGCTGGCTGGCTGGCGGAAATTGTGTCATGATTATAGACTAAAGCGCCTATTTAGTTACGCCTTATTATTTCCTTTGGCTTGCCTGCTCCTACTACATGCACCAAATTGAATTGAACTCCGCCTAATTGAAGTTGTGTGTGGAAATGACTTGGAATATTTCTGCCCTCATCCCTTCCAGCTCTCCCTCTCAACTAGCACTGCTCGGCGTTTGGGGCTCATTAAAGTTCATTCGGTTTCGATTCGTTTGTTCTCTGAGCGCATTAGTGGCTGGAGATCGTATTCTTTATGAAATTGAAGCATTTACTAGACCATTCGAGGCCCTTAATTAGGTCTCGACTTTGATTAGCTCTCACGGACATGGCGCATTACATTGCATTGGGTAGTATTAGATAATATTAGCTAAGACTACACAAATTCTTTGTGCAGAGAATCGAATAGAATGCCATATAAAGGTTTTCCATAGTTCAGTTAGGAGTAATTTCCATAATCCATGCTGCGCATTAATCATTGCACACGGGGCAAACATTTATATAGCACTTGACTTGGGGCATCCATTAAATAGTTTTGGCTACCGGTTAGAATCTTTCAAAACGGCACATTGTCTTAGCCAAATTAAAGTTTACTCAGCTGTGCGAGGCAGTTGGCCAGGAGTGGTTCCAGGAGCTGCTGGTCTCAGCCAGGTAGCCGACACCTGAGTTGAATTTTAGTTTTGCGCATGCGGAAGCGTTTTTCGCGTCATTTTTCATGCTGAAATTTAATAAAGAAAATTAATTTGTGGACATTTGACTCGAGGCGAGACAAAAAACCGCGCGCTCACCATTCAGATTCAGTCTCCCATAGCCAGTTACTGCCCGCTCCTCGTTTCAGAGACTCCTCCTGCGACTACTCAAACTGCACGCAGACTTTGATCGATGGCACTCACGATGCTGCAGGCGAGTGAAGCTCCGAACGACGACAATTTCAACGGCAGTTGCAGCAGCCGGGAATGCAGCATGGTCGCTACATGTGTCGCTAGGCCGTGGCCTATCATCCAAGAGGCAAGTGCGGGGTAGGCGAGGAAATGCAGTTGCAGGACGCTGGGCTGGGCTGGGCTGGGCTGGCCGGAGCTGCAGCACTAGCTCGTCCTGTGTGCCGCATGAGTTGCAAGTTAGCGCAATTAATTTATTTCAACACGAATTTAACTCTCATCGTGTGCTGTCTGAGTGCTCGCTCCTCACTTCATTTCATTTCCCATTGCGTTTTACATCATTTTTATTAAGGCAACAGCTTCGAGACTTAACCAACTCCTCTCCTATTCCACCTCCTCCTGCACGTCCCTCCTCCTCCTGCACGTCCCTCTGATGTGCATTTGTCAGTCGGTTCGGCATTGTAGAAATTGTAAAAATTTTGTCGTTACCTTATCTAAATATGGCCATTGCATATAAAGACTTGGCATACGTTGTTGTTGCCCTTGTCGTCGCATTGGTTTGTCCAGCTGCTGCTGCTCTCTCGCCGCAGGACTCACCGATGGCTCCGCCACAACTGATGCTGCGTCACTCATTTTTGCACAGTCCATTAGTTCGCGGATGCAGTCAGCTCTGAAGGTTGTTGTATGTAATTGTTGTTGTTGCTGTTGTTGTTAGTGTTGTTGGTTGTCTGGCTGTTGGCTCTCTACCGGTTTGACAGTCGCTCAGCAGCAGCAGGTCGCGCAAAGCCAAGCTGCAGCTCCATTAGCTGCCCCTGATGCAAGGTAAACGCTTGTTTTCATTGCGTTGCAGAGCGGTTCCCGCGTTTATTTTAAGCTCTACTGGGCGCGTCCTAGTCGCCGTCGCAGTCGCATGCAAGCAACCAACTAGAGCCAGAGCTCCCTTCATTTGTATGTAATTTTCGGTTATGCGAAGTAATTTGAGATCGCGCCACACGCGCCGCTTTTAATGACTTCATTAAATGCTCGGTCCAGCATGAAGAGAGCGAAAAAAAAACACAGCCAAACTAGTTTAACAACAGCTCTAGTACAACAGTCAAGCAAACATCAGCAACATCTGACGAAGGCAGGCCATGGTCTGGCCAGGCCAGTTCATTCCTGCACTAGTACTTCCGATGATGACTATGAAATGATTCCTTTAGGGCATCATCTCTTACTTTGCACTCGAGCCTCGGTCGAGGGCAGCCGAAATGAGAAATGTCTTTGCTGGACCACCTTGAATAGAAATGAATTCCTTTTGCCACGAGTGAATGTATTCGTAAGCCAGCATTTGTGCTAGCATTAGTGAGCTTTCCAAGCTCTATTTGCATTCAGCATTCAGTTGCCTCTGCCTGTGCTTTCTGCGTAATCTCTGGCAGTCAGTGCATGGAACGAACACATATCTTTGAAACATTCCAGCATTATTTTTGGCATTTTAGGTGGCTTCAAATCTCGTTCATGGTGGCTTCTGTCATGGACCTGCTTAATGGCTTAAGATGTGTGGGGAATGGACGTTCGTCACTTGGTAAAATGCAAATTTCTGCAGTCTCTGCGATGAGTTTGACTAAATTCCAAATGGCGCTCGCTATGCGACGGGAGCTGGACGCAAAAAGAACTTCAGTTATTGTATGAAATGAACTGCGTATGTACGATGAATGGCCGGCAACAGGAGATGAGTTGAAGTTGAGGCTAAAGCTGGGGCTGCGGCTGGGGCTGAAGCTGACGATGACTGGGGCTGAGGCTGCGGCTGGGGCTGGCGTTGTCCATTTACCGGCAGAGTCGTTACTCATTCTCAGGGCCACGGACGAGGACGTGGATGGATAATTATGACGTTGCAACAATTCCAGCATGCAACATGCGGCAGCAGCAGCAGAGAGCTTAGGCGACGGGCGACTCTGACTGCGACGGCGACGGCGACTGTGCCCAAGTGACAGTGCAACATGATTGCTCTCGGGCTCGCCACATGCCACATTTATCATTCGTCGAAACGTTGAAAAATTAGTCATTCCTTTATTTTACACCCAAATGCCGAGAGCTGCCTCCCGGCCGCCCAAAAACCAGTCCGTAGACCAGAGCAAATCCTTCTTGCATTACTTGCCACAACTTGCCACATACTTGGTGACCAGAGCGACAGAGCCCGCCGCGCCAGTTGCCATCGTTGTTCTTGTTGTTGTTGCTGCTGTTGTTGTCCGTCGTCTCCCTGCAACAACATGCAAATGACTCTTTTAATTTTTATGAATTTCTCTGATTACGAAAATTGCTTCTGGGCTTTTGGCCGCAGCAGCGAGGCACCTTGAAGGTGGGTTGCTGCCGTGGTTGTTAGGCAGGCGCGCATGATGCATCGCGCATCTTCATTAGTCGACGCTGCTCCGATGTCACACACACACATTGGCACCTGCATGGGTGTGTGCTCGAGTCTAGGCCATCATTTTTAGGCCCAGTTTAGACAGTTGGCTGTGGAAATCGCTGCCGGCCTTTTACTTGCTTTGGCCGCTGCTGTGCGATCAGTGTCCATGTTTGCGTTCGCTGTCGCATGTTTTACTGGAGCACAAACAGACTCACACACGCACACATACATACATATGCGCTCTGGCGGATCAGCTTGGCTCATTGGCGCTCAGATCGTGGGCTCGCATCGAAATTACAAACGAATAAATCATTGAGTACGCTGCTTGGCCTGCTCCTTGGGCTTGGTCTGCCCACATCCAGTGGGCCAGCTCACAAAGGTACTGTAATTAGTTGGAATTGTAATTCATGGCGCGATTAGATAAAGATCGGCTGCCAATTAGTAACGCACCAGTCCGTGAATAATATTGGATGACAAAAGTGCATCAAATTGGCCCGATGGCTATTTTCGTTTGTAATCTGAGTAGCTTGTGGAATGCTCAACAGGAATAATTGGACAGGCGAGTGCTTCTATGTGAATAGCTAGTGGTAGCAGAAGAAGAAGAAGAAGAGTGGGACATTTTTAAACAAAAGCAATAGGAAATCGTATAATAAAAGCAAGTTTCGTTGCGAATGGCTTCTGGTAGGTAGAAGAAGAAGAATCTAATATTTGGGAAATTTAAGTTAAGTAAACAGCGAGCGTAGCGAGAACAGCTGACATTTGGGAAATTATATGAACTTGAGCCTAGTGAATGGCAAAAAGCCAAAGAGAAAGACATTTGAATTTCTGCAAATGTGTCCGTTACATTAGCAAAATAATTTTAGTTCGTTTCTCAGCCAATCTGAGCCAATTAGATTCTATCGCCTGCTATCGGCTTGTCCACATTTTCAGCTGGCTGCCAATTGGGCCGCAACTTGATTTCAATAAAAATCCATTTAATTCGACATTTGTGGCCCGAAAACAACAACAACAGCAAAAACAGTTGTCGATTAGCTGGAGCGTTTTTGGCTGCCGTCTGGCGGCGTTTGAACTGTGCGCCTCGTGCGGGTGCTGGCCCCCAACTCCAATTGGGATTGCGGCCGAGGGTGGAGCGGCTGCAGCAACTGCAACGTCGCGGTTTCATATAAATCTCTCGTTGTAATTGCCGCGATAAGCGCAGTGGCCGTAAAAGCGGCGGCGGCCTCTTAAAACCGGTGGCCAAAGCATCGAACTGTTGCTACCAATATATATGTATATACATACATATGTATGTGTGTATATGTATATGTATATTGGGCCAAACTACATAAATATCGCGTGAAATGCATTTGCGGCCGATAAATTTGGCAATGGCTGCTGCAACGGCGATAATCAACGCAATTGCAATCGATTTTGGCGTAATTTAGGTACGGCTTAAGTGGCTTTTGGCCAGGCTAACAAGCGGCACTGGACGCCTTGATTGAAAATATCGCTGTCGATCTGCGCGCGTGTGTGTATGTGTGTGTAAGTGCGAGAGCGTGTCGGTGTGTGTGGGCCAACACCTAAACAACAACAAGCGAAACAACAATAGCAACAATCTATATCAAACTGCGTTGATCGTTCCAAATTGTTGTTAGGCAAACTACCGTTAAACTCACTTTCACAGCGGGCAGCGGGAAGCGTGGCGGGAATCCCGCTAAAAATTACTCATACGCAACGCATTGACCCCAAACACTCCATCGAGCAGAGGTCGCAGCTGCAGTCACCTTCAGTTGCAGTTGGCCTGCCCGGCACTCGAACCTCGAGCCGTCCATCCGTTGGCTCGTCTGTGCGCTCTTTCCGTTGCCCGTTTCATGCCGCCACGTTCCGTGCCGCTGATTAATTACACCGCCCGCTGTGCGAATTCCTCAATAAAAATCATAATTTCGTGTTTGCGGCCGATGGCCAAAATGATGATTGTTGCCGCATTTATGTAAGCCACGGCTTATTAGCTGCACGAGCTGCCATCTACACAACAGCTCACTTCCCCTGCTGTAACCGCCGTTGCCCCGCTGCCCCGCTGCCCCGCTACCCCGCAGCGCATGCAAAGTGTAACGAATTTTTGATTGAAACTTTAAAATACTCGTTAGGAGGGTTTCCTCGTCGTTGCGCGTGAGTTTATCTTTTGATTAGATTCGTTAGAGTTTGTATTGGCCTTTTGTAACACGAAATTGGTCAGCTACACATGTATGTGTGTGTCTATCTGAGTTCTCTTTTATTTTTTTTTTTTTTTTTTGGCTGAATGGAGTCATTATTCACAATTTAGTAACACTTGATTTGCATTTGGCGTTTACTATATACCCCAAACATAAACTACAAGATTTTTTAGACATTTTGCTACTATTATTCACATAAAATTGGGTTAACAGTGGGGTATATTGGTTGTATAGTGGTTTCGTTTTACAGTCGAGCATTTCAATCATCTTTCTAAGCAGAGTTTCTTGCGATTCTGAGGCAATGCAGAATTATTTACTTTAGTTTCATTAGTTAGGGTATTTGCTAGTCATTCACATTCAATCAAAGTATTCTTTCTTTTTTTTTGTAATTTAGCTTTCTGCTGATGCCAAACTTTACACATGAAAAACGAAACATATTTCAGTTTAATAAAAATAATATAAAAAAGTATTATTTTTTAAATGCAAAAAATTGTATTCATTTATTTATTTTTTAGCCATAGCGCGGCTTTTGAATTGACCCACTTAGCCGAGCGTTTCATTCGGACAGCTTGTTAATTATAAGAGATATTTTAAGCATGGCTATACCAATTAAAAATATTTATTTACCAAAATATCAACATGCCCCAAAAATGTCGTGAAAGCCAGCAAAGAAATCAAATAAATACATATATAAGAAATTATTGTTGTCATCAAAATAAAAGTGAGTAAAGCCAGTCGCTGTTGTTGCACGTGGCACTTCTAATTAAGACACCGCAACAGATTTCCATATGTGTCAGAATCCCCCCCAAAAAATACGATATACATATACAGATGTATGCATGTGTGTATGTATAATCCCAACTGTGGAATGGATAAGCTTTGCATTGGTGTGTGCAGGCCCAGCAGGACGCATTCAGAAATCATTAAGAGACCGCAGCTTGGACTCCGCGGGCCGGCTGGTGAAAGGTGCCATCCGCTGCCATATCTGACAAACGGAGCCGAAAAATTGCTTTGACGTTGCGTCAAAATTTCACACTTTTGCGCCAGATAAAAGCCAAACAGAGTCGATGACGAACTGCAGCAGGAGCAGCAGCAGCAGGAAAGGCAGCAGCAACAACAACAACAACAACTGTAAATTCAGCTGCATTCTCCAAATATTTGGCATATGCATGCAGACCATACATCATTAAAAAAGAGTGTTAAGTGCAGAGGCAGGGCCGCAGCAGTTGAGACTGAGACGGAGCTTGGGACTCAGACTGAGACTGCGTCTGCGTCTGATTCGCAGTCCGAGTCGAGTCGAAATTAGCATACAAGCCGCGCTTTTGCCATAATTTGCATATAAAATTAGCGCAACACTTTAGCCGCCTCCTTGCGGCCGCCCGCTGCCCCCCTCAAGCTGCTGGTGACACTTGGCAAGGCAACTCCACTCCACTCGCTGCTCATTTAGCGCCTTGCATACGCTGATTGGTTGTACACACAGAGTCGGAGTCGGAGTTGGGAGCGGGTGCTGGAAGCTGTGCGCTATGATAATTAAGCTGCGGAGAAAGAGAGCTAAAAATCCTGCTGCACTTGTTGCAGCAATTTGCATTGCCGCAAGCCTTAATGACTCACACATTCTATATGCGCAGCTATGTACATACATATACATACATACATACATATATGCATATAAAGTATATGTATGTACATATATGTATATCTATGGACAGTTGCGGCGCCTTCACGGCAATTAGCAGCCGGCAAAAGTTTCGTTGCCTGATTAGTCACGCCTCACTGTACAGCAACATTCCCTGAAAAATAGACATCCATAAATAACATCGAAATACCAAAAAATAAATAAAAATGAAAAACAAAAGATAGACTTGCTTACTTAGCTATCCGCATTCCCTTTTCCAGCCGACTTTCTGAATAATTTGTTGATTTTGCTTCTCATAACTTTCGAGCGTGAAAATGTTAAAGGTTAATAATAATGCTCTTTAATTTGGGAATGTGGAATCTATAAATAAAACATTAAGAGTTTACACAGCTTAAACACTTCTGTTAGGCTTAATTATGAGAGAACTCCAGTAGTGGGGGAACGAAGACAAAAATATATACATACTTGATTTGGTTTTGATATGGTTGCTGTTATGCTAGCAATTTAAGGGCTATAATGAGTATTAGCCTAGTATTTTGTATATACCCAAAATCAATTGAGTGTTTTATCTCGTCCAGCTGATGGCATAGATCCTAATCTGTGTTGAGTTAAAAGAGAAGATTAGAGATATATTGAGGTGAGTTAGATTAGATTATATTAGAAATGAACAAGAGAAGATTAGGGCTATAGCAAGATGATTTGAATTTGAGGTGTTCAATGAGTACAATGTATAATCCCCTTATGTATAATACCTTATTGCAAACTGACTGCAGATCTTTGCAGATTTCCATGAGGAGTACAAGAAAGAAAGAAAGAGAGGGAGAGAGAGAGAGAGAGAGAGAGAGAGATGGAAAGCGCGTGTATGCATAGCTCTATAAATGCTAATCAAGCATACTTATAAAGAATTCATATACCATAATTTATTCTTTCTATAAGTAATATCATTATCTCTCTCTCTCTTTCTCTCTCTCTTTCCCTCTCTGCATCTCCAAACGGAATTCAAAGTTAATTGGCTGAGAAGCGATAGAAACGATAGCCAATTAAAATGGTAAAAAGTTATTCCATAAATGGAAATTGATTGGGCAATGAACAATAAAAGTACATAAATTCTTAATGCTGCACACGGCAGATGCTTAAATTTAAATTATCAATTGTAAATATGCACAATTATTGATTTCGCTTTTACGGTACTTACACGCTCCATGATTATCTTGTTGGATCCGGAGTTGCGGCGCTGGACTTGGGGACTTACGGATGCGTCACTAAATCAATGCAAGTCATAAACTGCAATATGGTTTTTAATTTATAGAATATACATGTGCATACATACATATTTATGTATGTGTGTGCTTATATACATACATACATACATATGTATATTATTGCGCATTGAGAGTAGTTATAAAAGCTGTAAATAAATAAATTGGAAATTTAAAAATAAATATTTATTTACATATAATTGCATGTCAGGCATGGAAATTAATGCGATTGCAGTTTATGACAAGCGATTAAAATTTAAAATGACAACATAAGCGAGTGGAACGGACGCTGATGGCCCAGGCAGAGGGCAGGCAGGTGGAGGTGTGAGTGCCTGGTGGCTGGCCAATAGCTCGTTGCATTCACAATGGAGCGGTTTTAATTATGCAAAAGTGTTTTCGATTGGCCGCTGGCTGCATTCGACTTGACTCGCATTGGCAGTGGCTCAATTAAGTAGCACAGATCCCGTAAGCCGATAGCTTGTTCTACTCAAGACTGACATTTAGATAGGGTTATCTAAAACGGCCTGGCGGCTGCAGCTACAGCTGGAGCTACTGCACACGAAGAAAATAACTGTTGACACTCGTAGCCCCGAAATAGAAGTGTTAAAGAGAGTTTCCAATACGAGTGCCGGCTCGCTGGAATGGTTCATTAGTCAAACGTTGGGTGACAATCAGATAGGCCCTTGGGCCATGGTGGCTATGGTGGCACCTGCGCCACGTTGAGAATTGGGGACAGCCTGAAGCCCATAGCCTATCGCCTATCGCCTATAGCCTGCAGCATTCCCATGTCAACAAGAGACAAACCAGCCGCTTATCAGCGCTGATAGATTGTGGGACCCGTGGAGAAAGTCGGAGCTACTCTCTGGCGCGAAGGGCAGCTCCTCGGCCCCGCAGGCAGATCGCCCGCGGTGCGATAAACACCCAGGCAAACGCATGAATTACAACAAAAAGCCAAAGTGTCAATAAAATTGCGTAGATTATTGCAGGCGAGCTCATAAAATTGTTTACTATCCACCCAGGCCAGGGCGGCCCGTGCAGCCCGGGCGACTGTCCATTCAACTGCCAATTTCCTGGTGCGTGTCGTAGACCAACTTCAGCTTCAACTAACCAAGTCCAAGTCCGAGTCCAGGTCTAAGATACATGTGCCTGCCGGCATTGTCCACAGTTGCTTTTTTTTCTCTATATGTTGTATATGAATTTATTAAATAAATGCATTACGCTCTAAAATAAAGGATGAGAATGAAAGCAAACTGATGACCAAGCCGCAGTGGGAATACACTAGAAAAAAGATTAAAGGCGGAATGCAAACATACATAGATGTATACACGTGTATGTAAATAAATCAAATTTAAATTAAATATCACTTTTATCTGTTATATTTAAAAACTTCCTTAACAACGATTTTGTTACCTTAATTTCTTACATTTGGCATTCTCTTGTTTAAGTTTCTTCATACGTACATACGTGCATATTGTATGTATGTGTGTGTGACGAATTTCCTTTAAGCAATCCCTTTTATTCCAGCTTGTTATCTTTGCCGTGTACAATCGATTTATTCTAGACTCTTCTCTCCAACGTGTAAATTGGCAATTCTTCATCTCCCTCTCGCATTCACACATGCAAGTGTGGAATTGCCTTTATTTGTCTCTTGAAAATTTCCCCCTGAATTGCCTACTACTACTACTACTACAATTACACAGGCTATGCGCTCATCTCTGTTTCTCTTCCAATTTCTGCTCAGCTGTGCGTAGGAAATTCTGTTGCAAATTTCCCTCTCATAAAAAAACTAATTCTGAGAGCTTGCCAACGGTGATTTTGAAAGAGTATTTAACGTCGTATACTATTTCTATGCTGTGCACTCGGCTGTGGTTGTGCCCCAGTGTCTAGCAACGGGGTGTCCCGAACAACTGTCCAGTTGGCAGTTGCAGCTCCAGTTGGGCATCTCGTGTTGCGCCCTCAGCGCCCATTGCGACAACTGCAATATTATTGTTAATATCATCGTAAATTCGAAATTCTTATGCTTATTGAATTTTCATGTTTGCCAGGCGTACGAGCGGCCAGGCGACACGTACCTCATCCTCTGTCTGTTTGTTGTTGCCGTTGTTTGTTGTTGTTGCTCTTGCTGTTTGGAGTAATACATGCAAACGATTTTAGTTATGATAAGAGACGAGTGTCAATAAATGCTCCTGCTGCTGCTGCTGCTGCTGATGGTGATGGTGATGCTGGTCCAGAGCTCGCATTAGAATAGAAGCCAAGCCAGACCGAGGCAAGGCCGATGCCAAATTAACTGAAATTGCAATTTGATCAAATTTCCACAATTTCCGTTTTACTAGTTTGTTGTTATTATAATTGCTTTGCTTGTGTATGTATGTGTGTGCGTGTGTGTTTGCCTATTGCCATATAATAACAATTAAATGTTTACTCAGCAACCACACAAATTGCCTTTTTATTGTTTGCACTGTGCAAATTTTATAATATTCGAATTGCAGCTGCCATTTATCAGATTGCAATTGCCTTGTGTCGTGTTGGCCATGGCAAGTGCTGCCATAAATGTTGGCCAAGACCAATCCAATGGCATTTGTGACTTTTAGATCAGCTTCTAGTTGCTTTGGCTCAAAGAAAATAAAGTTGAACTATGAGATAATTAAATATTTGCATTTCATATGGAACAGAACCTCTACATACATACATATGTATATATGTATGTATGTATATATGTATGTAGGTATATCGAGTATCACCTTTCCATGCACCGAGTAACCGCATTTGCAGCATGCGAAAAAAAAGTGACAACATCCCCAAGGCCCGGGACGCTGCTGCAAATAACTCAATCCTTAACAGAACTGACAGAAACCTTATAAATACAAGAATATGCTGTTGGCAGCGTTTGCCGTTTGCCGTTTGCTGTTTGCTCTCTGCGATCATCCAATCACCCGATCCCGATCCCGATCCCAAATCATCGTGTGGTTAACATCACATACATGGGAATGCAGCTCTGTGGGCCTCTCCATAATCATATGAGCGGTTCGACTCGGCCGAGCGCAGAACAAGTTTCACTTAGTTAGAAGCCATTTCTTATCGCCGCCTCTCGTTTGTCCGCATGCATGTATTGGTGGCACCTATTGGAAAATAACAGATTTAATTTGTCTAACAAACTGCTACCCACAAACACAATCAACGCGCACACACACACACTCACGACGCCTCGCAATGTCAGCGGACAGACAGCCGTCATATTGAGATCTCATCAAAAGACCGCACAACAAGTTGTGCTTCCAGTGATAAAGAGCGAGAGAGAGAGAGAGAGGGAAAGAAACGTAAGCGAACTCATTGAAATATTTTGACAGCGGCGTGGCAGGCGTTGAAGTTCAAGAGAAATGTCTCAAGTGCATTCGAAGTATTTCGTAGCCTGACCGCCGCAGCTGACAGCTGCGATCTCAGCATCTCACAAAGCGCTCAAGCGGAGGGGGTTGGTGGACACACATGACCAAGTCGGAGCATAGCCACATGGCGATCACAGTGGCTTATCACGTTGATAATGACAATCGATGATTCCTATGAAGGCTTGGCCCAGCTGGAACTCGGCCTCCATTTGTTACACATGGCTTTTGATTTTTTGATTATTTGTTTTTTTTTCTTCTTTTCTGTTCTGCTATATATTATTTTCTTAACATACATAGTATTTCCAAAGGTCTGTTACAGTTTTCTTAGTGGGCCCCGAGGCCGAAATTCAGCTTGGCTGAAACCACTTTAAAAACGTATCTTAAAACGTGACGCGCTTTCATATTGCGTGAAGTGTTTGTTTTAGATTTTGTCGGTCGAGCCCAAGTACAAATTGAAGATACGCGCACAATGCCATATAAACATACATACATACATATGCATAGTCTAACAATATGTATGTATGTTTGTGCGAGTCTTAATGCAATTAACATAAGTTTGTTGTTGCACTCAGCTGAGCTTCAAGTGCTCCACATATCCAGGCTCAGGCGTTGTCTACCTTGATAATGCTGCAATCCAATTGGGCTATCCATATACTGCTCCCATATATACAATGTATACGAGATAATGCAAGCTCTGGGCACTTTCAATTTGTTATTACAACAAATTAATTTTGACGGCCTGGCTGATTGCAAAAAACTGTCCAATTGGCATTAAAGCCTACGCCAAACAGCATGCGCGGCTCTCCAATGCCCGTCTCGGCTTCTATTGTCAGCTCGGCTTCGTCTACGTCTAGGTCGATGTCTACGTCCGTGTATGTCTCCCGTTGCCCGGTTGACAGCTCTCCAAATGCGAAAACAGATCAAAGCAAATTATGTGCAACGCCTCTTGGCTGCTTCTCCGCCAGGCTTGACTGGACTTGGTTTGGCTTGGTTTCGTTTGGCTTGGCTGCTTAGCAGCGCGCCGAGCTCTCAAGCATTGGCAATAAACCAAGGCGCTTGGCATCCAGAGATACAAATACCACTCGGATTCGCATTCGCATTCGCATTCGCAGCTAAACAAACTCAAGGCGTACGACGATGGCCAATGGATTTTCATTTGCGAGCCGGCAAGTATTTCATAAATCAACAAACTGCGACGTGAACACGTGGTTGGGAGTGCGGCGTGGTGCGGCGGGCCGGGCCGTAAGATGCGACTGTGTGGAACTGTGTGATGGCTCGATTAAATGGATTTCAATGTGCAGAACTTGTCTCTAGAGTCTCTTGCATTTCCATTTCATCAACAGCCATCAGCAGCAGCAGCAGGAGCCCAGGCAGGAGGCGGGCGAGAACTCATAACAAATTTGCGCGCTTTTATGCCCACAAATTGCCATGTCTTCAGCCAAGTGACAGCGCAATTATCGAGGGCCTGGCCAACGAATCGGATGGCTAATGGAACGGCGGGACGGCTGGGGCATGCCACAAGCCACAAGCGCAAGCTGCAGTTGACAGTTTGTTAAAGGGCGCTGAATTGATGAATTGTCTATTAGCAGAGAAGCAGAAGCTGTGGCAGAGGAAGAGAAAGAGGAAGAGTATGGGGTTCAGTATGAAGCCCATTTAGCATTGTGTCAGCCCATTAAAAGTCGCTGTCAAATATTTAGATATGTCTTCCCGATTTATTGCACAAATTCTTTGTATGTACGCTGAGATATGTATGTAGATACACATCTGAATAGGAATTATTATTCAGTAAAGGGGGTTTCAAGGAACAGATAACGCAAGTCCGCGATGTCGGCAGGCGTGCGGCACATGGGGCACTCCGAGGCGCCAATCAGATGCTCCCTGATGCACATATCTCCGAAGACGTGGCCACAGATCAGTGCGGTCACACGGTGGCTGCCCGACGAGCTCCACGGCTCCAGGCAGATGGAGCAAGTTCTGTAAGAGGGATCGACACGACTTGCATTAAGTTCTTCGATTTGATTCTTCAGTTCATCGATTTCCTTCAAATGGGTCTCCTCCTGCTGCTCCATATCGTATTGCAGGTCGCGGCAAGTCTGCTCCTTCTCGAACAGCTTCTCCTCAAACTCTTCAAAGAGCATATTTTGTGTGAGAAGCAAGCTTTCGATTTCCTCACGCTCGGCACTGGTTCCGGTTTGACACGGGATCTGCGTCTCGGCCAACGTGACGGACAGATCCTTTACCTTATTTACCACATCTTGCAGCTTGTTGCTAACAGTATGCACCTGGCGCTGCGGCAGATGATGCTTGCCCGAGGTCAACAACTTAGTCATCGCCTCCATGCCGATCAACAGTCCTTGGACGCAACTATTGTAGCTCTCATCCAATTTCTTGGTAGAAGCCTTTAGCATCTCGATTTCGGTGACGGCAGTCGATAGCTTCGACTTGAGCTGATTGCGTTCAACAAGCAGATTCTCCAGCTCTTGGCGAGCTTTGCCAGCAGTCTCCAACCCACGAGCTGCCTTGGCTGGCGGACCCCCAGAAGTCTTGTGACGTTTTGGTGCCATTGCTAGACTGATTTCCGCTCTTAGATGTACTTGAGAGGACTTAAATCTGATTTTTATTTCTTTTTTTTTTTTCGGGCAGAAAATTGCTGAAGCTGCTTGACAACCTTCACGAACTGGAGTCGAGAAATATCTTTCCCTCCCAATGCTTCCAAATGTCAACTTTCGTCCAATGTGTGCCCAAATAGCTGCCAACAATTCAGGATATCAATTAAGAAATCGGCATGGTCACACTGTTTTTCCAGGAACACGTCAGCGTTTGTCTTACTGTTATTCCAGTCTCAAATTGTGTCAAGCTGCTGAAGTAGCAAGCCGAAAGAAAAAAAAAAAAAAACATCAAAAACTTGTAATTCTAACAATCAAATAATTCTGAAAATCATTTTGCAAAATGCCAACTTACACCAGAGAGGAACTTCTAGCCATTAGGGAGAAGATGAAGTCTTCCCAATCGCAGCAGCAGAGCGAGAAGCCGAAGCCCGAGGGTCCCGCAAATGCCAGGCAGCAGCCCGATCTCGATGCCCTGGTGGGCCCCATTCGTTCTCTGTGGAAGAAGGCCAAGGACATTCAAAAGCACATCGACGTCTTCTATGCAACGGCTGAACAGCGCAAGTTGATGAATGGCGGCCAAGATGAGCGCGCCCTGAAGGTCTTCCGGGCTGCCAGGATTTCCCTGGCGAAGTTTCATATCCAGCTGCATCAGAAGATTTACGCCATGACCCTATTGGGACTGCCATCGAAGCACGCGCAGGCGCAAATGTTGAACAGCAAGCCGAGTATGGAGATGATTGATATTCTGAAGCAGCAAGTTGAGCATCACACCAAGCAGATGAAGAAGCTGAAGAAGCTGCTGGAGGACCAGATGAAGGTGCTGGAGAAACGTTTCGTCAAGATCGATCTGGCCATCAAACAGCTCAACAAGGAATATAAGAACGGCGAGCCCAAACACCACACAAAATGAGAATCGCAAAACTGCGACGACTTCTAAGCATAGTGTGGGCAAATGCGCTGAGCACGCCTAGTCCACTATGTTCTGATAAATAAAGTACATAAAATAAAAGAGTTTTTGGTTTATTTTTTCACTGCTATCGATAATTTGTTTACTTCAGTAGCTGAGATTTCTCGCTAATAAACAAATACGCATCAGCTCTCAGCTGCGGCGTCAGCTTTTTGCTGCCTTCGAGTCTAGCAACATTTGCAGATGCTTTGCAACATTTCAAATAAGTATGTGTGTGTGTATATATGTATGTGGGTGTTATATACACGCCCTAGGCAGCATATACATACATGATTCAACAGAAAACATTCTTCAGTCGCAGGGCTATCGAGCCACAGCAAGTTCTGGAAGCTCCGCTCGGTGCGTGAAAATTATTTTAAATACTCTGGCAAGCTTCAAAGTTGTCAAGGTGCTGCCACTGTGCTGCGTAATTTTAAATAAATGCCTAGCGCTGCCACACAACTAATTGCAACCAGTAAGTACACAATGATAAATGTAAGCCGAAGAACGCCAAGGCAATATCGCATCTCTAATTGCTATAACGTCAAATAGATAATTGAGAATCTGCTGCGCAATTGTCGCAAAGGTTGTGCAAGTTCTACTTGAAAAATAAACATATTTAAGTTTAAATATTGCAAATCCTTAAAGTGCTTTAAGTTAATGTAAAATTGCAATATTAAGTTTCACAAATTCTAATTCAAAATCTCAAATACATACATATGTATGTACCTAGGGAATTCCCAATAAGTACACCAATTTAATGTACATACATACATATTTCCCTTACAGTTTGAAACATGGATAATTCAAATAAGAATTCCGATATTGAGATTATGCCACACCCGATTGAGACAGCAAGTGCCAATGAAGTGGAATGCTGCAAGGCAATACTAACGAAGGCAAATCAATTGCAATATCAGTTGAACAAGCTGTCAAGCAAAATAGATGGTTTGCATTTGCAAAACCAATCCGAATTTATTGACGCCTCACTGCAGAACTTTACGCGGGACCTGGACAACCAGGTGGCTTCCATAAAGGCCATTCAAAATATGCAGGCCGAGGAGTTTGAGCAGAAGCTACTGGAAAAGGATCGGATGCGCCTTGAATTGCTGGACGCATTGAATAAGCAGGAGCAGAGCCATTTGCAGGAGACGGAAAAACTTAAAGGGCAGCTGGAGGCCAGGGACAAACGGTGCTTGGAGCTGGAGCAGCAAGTCGAAACCTACAAGAGCAACACTGAGCACAACACCAGCTGTCCCATTTGCTTCGATCAATGGAATTCGTCTGCCGCGCATCGCCTGGTCGCGCTTGGCTGCGGACATCTCTTCGGCGACAACTGCATCAGGAATTGCCTGCAGCAAGTGTCGGAGTGTCCACAGTGCAGAGCTCGAGCTGACCAATGTGAGATACGTTATATCTATGGACGTCCTGTGTAGAAGCCTCTAATAATGCTGAGGCATTACTGAAGAAATTAATGAATTATGAATATATATATGTTATGTTATTATTGAAGATTTGTTTGTGCTTGAATGAATGAATTCATGAATGAAATAATGTTATTATTGAAGATTTGTTTGTGCTTGAAGAATTTCGGAACAATAAATATGAAACAGTTTCAGTTTTAGATTTTGTGGAAGACTTACGTGGCTAGAATGGGATTCTTATACTCATTCACAATGGTAAAGTGAGTATATTGGTGTTGTGCTATGAGTATATTGGTGTTTATTCATATAGATTCATATGCCAAACATCACTTGACTGCAGTTGGCCCATGGCATGTCTAGCATTTAGCGTAACATTCTTCACATGATGCTGATGTTTGTCTTGTAGGGAATTATCATGCCAGAGTCTGCAATTATGCGCTAGCTGGCAGGAGTCAGGAATGCTATACATGCAGCGTATAGAAGCCAACAGGAGCCGCCACAGCACATGGACAATCGCAGCGAACAATGGACAACAGCTAAATCGGATGCGAGTGCCATTTGTCGAAATTGCATTGAATCTGGACATCGAATGCCGAAAATACAATTATGCTTAGCTCGATCAGCAACACGATCTGCAATGCAGAGAGTTGGGAACAGAGCCAGGGCAAGCAAATCAATGGATGCGCGTTAAGCTGTAATCGACATTCCAGCAATGCATAGCTCATTCTAATGCAAACACTGGCCAAGCCACCTTTGGCCAATTGATGGCTATTGCCAATTTGTATGCGACGGTAGCGGCCAGAAAGCCAGCGTGCCAGCCAGCATATCATTTTCAGCCGTAGGATGTGGCAACCGACAAAACAACCACAGATGCCGGCGATAATGGCGATAATAATTGTCTTTATCTTTTTAGCTCAAAATCCAGCCAGCAGCCGTAGCAGCAGCTCCAGCGAGTGGACGTCGTCTAACAATTGGCCGTTAGCCACACTTTCCCAGACCCGCACAATGGGCCGTGGCTTGGATATATTTTATCAGAGCACACATTTCCAGTGTCCAGTTCGCATTTGGTTGTTGTATGGAGCAGCGGCAATAGAAGTCATAAAAAATGTGTGTTGAAAACAAAAAATTTCTTTATTTGCATATTAAGCAAATTAGGGGGCGCCCAAAAGAAAGAGGCCAAAAAAGCACAAAGAAAAGCCACGAACGCAAAGAAAAACCAAAATGAAAATACAAATAAAAGCAGATAAATAAATATGTATATACAAGCAATCAGTCCAAATGGAGTCATAAAACTTGATAAATGCTACACATTTGCTCAACTCAACTTTTTCTAAATGATAATGCTGATGGCGACGCCAGGCAGAGCTCTCTTGGAATGTAAGCGGTACCAACTGGAAGAAACAATAATAAAAAGTTAAATTTGTTGTCCGCTATTCACAACTCTTCGAAGTAAATGTGACAAAAACGAAACTGGAAACTTGAAA